>VMDO01019235.1:20828-40220 GCA_007922755.1 Pedetes capensis | reverse complement strand
AAATGGCCAAACTGCGTCTTACATATTTCGGACATGTAGTCAGGAGAGAACAATCCCTGGAGAAGGACATCATGTTTGGAAGAGTGGCAGGTCAACGGAAAAGAGGAAAACCCTCCACCAGATGGATTGACACAGTGTCTGCAACAATGGGCTTAAACATAAATAAGATGGTTTGCCTGGCACAGAATCGGCAAGTGTTCCGATCTGCTGTACATAGGGTCGCTATGAGTTGGACTCAACTCGACGGCACCTAACAACAACAACAACAACAACATATTTTACTAAGGGAGAAGGATGTGGCAATCCACTCCCATGGCAATTCACTCCCAAGGCAATCCCAAAACAATCAGCCATTGAAATCCCTATAAGGGTCTCTATGAGTCGGACATGACTCCACAGCACCTAACAACAGCAACATATTTTACTAATGTTCAAAGTCACTAATAACAACATAAAGACAAATAAAATTAACCAGTTTCCTTAAAATGTGAATAAACTCCATTAGTAAGAGTAAAAAGAGTAAAATGGACACACCCTGGTGGGGATATGAAATTAGGACATGGGACATAATGTAGGATTTTGGGAAAGCTGTCAAATCATATCAAGACCCTTAAAATGTTCATATGACCTAAATCAATAATTTCCGTATCTGAAATAACTATAAGGACATTGTAGTTTGGACATGAAATGTCCCCACAAAAAGCTGATGTGTTGAAAGATTGGTCCCCAGCTGATGGCACTATAGAGATGTGATTGGATCATAAAGGTGGTATCTTCATCAGTGGGTTAATCCAGCAGTGCCCAGCGTTTTCTACACTGGGACCAGTTTTGTGGAAGAAAATTTTCCACAGAACTCAGGCGGTTATCCGAGCAATGGGAGGTGACTGTAAATGTAAACAAAGCTTTGCTCCTTTGCCCACTAGTCACCTTCTGCCATGCAACCCAATTCCTAAATGGCCACAGACGAGAGATTAGGGACCCTGGGCTAATCCACTGATGACTTTATAGTGGATGGGCTATTAGAAGGTGGGGCCTCCTGAGCACCATGAAGTGAGCAGCTTTGCTCTGTCATGCCCTCTTGCCACATCACCATGCTCTCTTGCTGCTTTGATGTTCTGCCCCACTATAGGCCCATAGCAATGGAGCAAGCTGACCATGGACCAAAACCTCTGAAACCATAAGCCAGAATCAACCTTTCCTCCTTTATATTGCTTCAGGCATTTGTCACAGCAATGAGAAGTCTGACAAACACAAAGAAGATATTCTAAAACAAAAAGATTTCTATGGAAAGATATTTACCATGGCAATATTTATATTTTAATAATTGACAGCCATCATTAAGAGAATGGTTAAAAGGATTATTGTGCACATGATTAAAACCATTAATTATATTTACAAGGAATTTTAATGACTTCAGGAAATTACCTTATGAAAAGACATATTAAATATTTAAAAAATTTAATATTGCTCATGTAGGATGAAGTCAGCTGAATGTATACATGTAAAAGCATAAAGAAAGTATACCAAAATGTTGACAGTAGTCAGGTCTGATTGGAATATAGGTGTTATTACCCTAGCCATGCTAAACTTTCTACAGTGTATATTTATTACCCTTTTATTCTGAAAAATAAAAATGTAACAGATGTAATAAATGGGGCAGTGAACCCAAGTATATAATCCCCTATTATTAATAATGTGATGTTTGGAATCAGACTACCTAAATTAAAATTCTAGTTCCCTCACTTAGTAGTGTCACCCAAATTTGCCAAGCTTAAATGCTTCTATAGTCAGATGGTGACAGAACTCATATATTGCATAAAATAATCCATGTAAACAGGATAAATAGGACACTCACTATAAAAAAATAATTGTTATTCCTGATGATTTTATTTCTTTTGGTAAATTGATCAATCATATTCATGTTGTTTGTTGTGTCAGCATCCTATGAATTTGTCTAATGAACATCAATTCTATGGAGTACTATTACCTTCAAATATATTTTAAAACAAGTTTTTAGTTTACTAAACCAAGAACAAGACTTGACAACTCCACATGATAGCCACCTTAAGAAAACCTGTATTTTTTTTTAAGAAAAAGGAGAGGTACTATTTGTTCATATAAAGTTTATAGCCCTAAATTCTCTCTTCAACGCCAAATGTTTAATAATAAGATTTTAATTTTGAAGTTCATACTGTTGTTAGGTCCAGCTCAGAGCAATCCTATGTACAAAAGAACAAAACACTCCCCAATTCTGTGCCAGGCACACAATCTTTCTTATGTTTAAGCCCATTGTTGCAGACACCATGTCAATCCATGTAGTTGAAGGTTTTCCTTTCTTTTCATTGACCTGCCACTCTGCCTAATATGATTTCCTTCTCCAGGGATTGGTCTCCCCTGACAACATGTCCAAAATATGTAAGACATAGTCCAACCATCCTTGCTTCCACAGAGCACTCTGATTGCATTTCTTCTAGGACAGATCTGTTGGTTCTTTTGGCAGTTCATGGTTTGTTCGATATTTGTCTACAGCACTATAATTCAAAAGCATCAATTCTTCTCCTATCTCCCTTATTCAATGTCCAGCTTTCATAACCATATGATGCAACTGAAAATACCATGGCATGAGTCAAGTGCACCTTCATCTTTAGTGTGACATCTTTACTTTTCAACACTTTCAAGAGGTCTTTTGCAACAGAATTTCCCAATGCAATGTGTCTCAAAAGACTACTTTCTTGACTACTGCTTCCATGGGAGTTGATTGTAGAGCCAAGTAAAGCAAAATCTTGGACAACTTCAACCTTTCCTCCATTTATCATGAGGTGGCTTACTGACCCAGTTGTAAGGGTTTTTGTTTTTTGATGTTGAAGTGCAATCAATACTGAAGGCTGTGTTCTTTAATCTTCATCAGTAAATGTTTCAAATCCTCTTCACTTTCAGCAAGAAGAGTTGTCTCATCTGCTTAATGTAGGTTATTAATTAGTCTTCCTCTAATTAATATGCCACATTCTCCTTTATAAAGTCTAGCTTTTTGGGTTATTTGCTCAGCATAGAGATTGAAGAGTGTTTCTCATAGTTGGTAGAGCATTGCTCTGTGCTCTCTAAGGAAAGGAGGACATAGCAATCCACCCCAAAGCAATCCCAAAACAATCATCCATTGAAAATCCTATGAGGGTCACTGTGAGTTGGATCTGACTCAGTTTCACCTAAGGACACCAACAGAGATTGAAGTTGCGGGATAGGATACAGCCCTGATGCACACCTTTCTTGACTTTAAACCAGGCAGTGTTTCATTGTTCTGCTCAAACAACTGCCTCCTGGTCCATGTACAGATTCCTCATGAGTACAATTAAGAGCTCTGGTATTCCCATTCTTTGTAATGTTATCCATAGTTTGTTATAATCCACATAGTCAAATGCCTTTGCATAGTCAATAAAACAAACACACGCCCCTTTCTGGTAGTCTCTGCTTTGGGCCAATATACATCTGACATCAGCAATGATGTCCCTAGTTCCTTACCTTTTCTGAATCTGGCTTGATTTTCTGGCAGTTCACTATCTATATGCTGCTATAGTCACTTTTGAGTGATCGTTAGTAAAATTTTACTTACGTGTGATATTAATGAAATCATTCAATAATTTCCACATTCAGTTGGATCTTCTTTCTTGGGAATAGGCACAAATATAGATCTACATTCAGCTGGCCAGGTAGCTGTTTTCCAAATTTCTTGGCATAGACAAATTAGTACCTCCAGTGGTGCATCTGTTGAACATCTCTATTGATATTCCATCAATTCCTGGAGCCTTGTGTTTTACCAATTCTTTCAAAACGGCTTCCATTTCATCCTTCAGTGCCACTGGTTCCTGATCACATGCAACTTCTTGAAATGGTTGGTCATCCACCAATTCTTTTTGATATTATATCTCTATGTATTCCTTCCATCTTCTTTTGAGGTTTCTTGTGTCGTTTAGTATTCTCTCTGTGGAATACTTCAGTATTGTCATGTGAGACTTGAATTTGTTCTTCAATTCTTTAAGCTTGAGGAAAACAGAGCATGTTCTTTTCTTTGTTTTTTTCTATCTCCAGCTCTTTTCCCATGTCATTATAATACTTGAGTTTGTCTTTTCTAGCTGCCCTTAGAAATCTTCTGTTTAGTTCTTTAACTTCATCCTATCTTCCTTTTACTTTAGCTACTCAACACTCAAAGACAAGTTTCAGAGTCTCTTTTGACATTTAACTCAGTCTTTTCTTTTTTCCTGTCTTTTTAATAATGTTTTGCTTTCCTCATGAATGATGTCTCTGATGTCAGGCCACAACTTATCTGGTCTTCTGTCATTAGTGTCTAACACATTAAACCTGTTCTTGAGGTGGTCTCTGAACTCAGGTGGGATATACTTAAGGTCATACCTTGGCTTTCATACACGTGTTTTAACTTTCTTTAGTTTTATCTTGAACCTGCATATGAACAGTACCACAATCAGCACCTGGTCTTGTTCTGACTATTGATATTGAATTTTTCCAATATCTCTTTCCACAAATATAGTCAGTTTGGTTCCTGTACATTCCAGAGAGTGAATTCCATGTGTATACTTATGATTTATGTCAGTGAAAAAAATGTATTTGCAATGAAAAGGCATTGGTCTGACAAAATTTTATCATGTGATCATCAGCATTGTCGCTATCACCGAGGCCATATTTTCCAACTACTAAGCCTTCTTCTTTGTTTCCAACTTATGCATTCCAGTCACTAAAAGCAAATCCCAAGTTTTAGTATATTTTTAGAATAATAATAAAAAATCTTCCCATTATGTCTTGCAAGACTATTTAATTTGTGCCAGGTCCAGGTCCAACTCATGATGGGTAAACTGAGTTCCCACATGAGGAAGGGTACCTTTAAAAGGGCATCAGAGAGAAAGTCTACCGAAAGGGGAAGAGTACCTCCAAAAGAAGGTCTCTTCATGGAAAGGGACTTGGAGTCTCATCTTTTCTTTTTCCTAAATTTGAATTGGGGCTGGGATTTAGCTCAGTTGGTAAGAGCACTGCACTGCAGTCTCTGAGGTCCTGAGTTCAATTCCCAGCACAGCAAAAATGGGAGAAGGACCTGACAATCCACTCCCAAGCCAATCCCGAAACAGTCAGCCATTGAAAACCCTATGAGGGTCGCTATGAGTCGGATACCGACTCCACGGCACCTAACAACAACAACAACAACAAATTTGAATTGGTCACTGTTTTCTTCATATTGTAAATTTCTGGGAGATATTAATGAAAAACAAGTAATAAATATAAATATATAATCTTCTGGTTCTGTGAGCAGTGCTGATTCAGATTGGGAGCTGAGAAACCTCCCTAGCAGGCTTACAATGAGAAAATTCTTGAATGACTTCCAACAACATGAACTCCTTGAGTTAACACAAACCAAAGTTTCTATACCAATGGCCCTCCAGCAAGCCAGACAATTTGGTAAGTTAGAGCACCCATTTTTCATATTGTGGACTCAATAGAGTGACACGTTAATAATAGTTAAACTGCCCCTAGTTTCCACTTAAAAACAGAGTAGTTAATAATAGTTAAACTGCCGCTAGTTCCCAGTTAAAATAGAGTAATCAATAACTTAGATGTAGGATGTAAGCGTAGTTGCAGGTGCTCAGGTCATCTTAGTTCATTTCTTTGAGGTAAACACAATTTGTCTCTAAGTTCATCTCTTACTTTGATCACCACTTAACACTCATGTGATAATTTAATCAAGTGATTATTGACAAAACTTTGTTGTAATCCATCAATGCTACCAATTCCCTTTGTCCTTTTTCTGACCTTTCATAAGGTTTAGTGAATTGTAGTTCTGTATAAAAGGCTGGGCTATCTGGGAAATAAACAGAACAGATTCACACTGCCTCCGAGCTGCTGTGTCTGTTACCCAACTGTTATCGCCAACTCCTCATCTGCCTTCAGGGACCCCTGGATCTTAGGCTGCAGCTGGTCTGTGGCAAATTTGGGTTCCACTAAAGTTGTAATCTGTAGAGAAGTAAAAACAAGAGATGAAATCAACAAACCACACATTAAATCAAGAGCTATTAATTTAACCCAGTAGTTGGTACTAGTGTGATGGAAGATGATTTTGCCTATTAGTGGACATTTGACAATGTCTGGAAGCATTTTTGGTTATTATAACTGAGAGATGCTGCTGACATCTAGTAGGTAAAGGGTAGGGATGCTGCTAAGTGTCTTACAATGCAAGGACAACCCCCCAACAATGAAGAATTTTCCAGCCTAAAATACCAATAATGCCAAGATTGAGCAACCCTCACTTAACTAAATAATGCTAATATATTTCTTCCAATTCCTGGTAAAAGGTTTTCTTTTACTTTGATGACCACAAGCACAGATGCAAGTTCAGAACTCAGGACTAGGTTTTGAACTCACACATAAGTCTCTACACCAATGCAAATTAAGCTTTGTACCAAGGAGTAACTAGAGAGAAAAAAAATCTATAATAGCCAGTTTTAGGAATCAAACATCTGGCCGATTATACTATTATAGAGAGCGATGCTTCATACCTGCTGTTGAGTTCTACCATGAGCATACTCCCAGTTTCTTATTACCAATAATATTTTACAAATAGCTATTATTTATTTTTCATGTACTTCTTTTTAGCTCTTATGTAATAAGTAAAGCAGACATTCCTGAGTATAAACTTTTTTTTAGTTTTTTAAAATCAATTTTATTGTCATAAAGTTTGTGTACAACAAAATGCATGTTTTAGCAGTTTTTTGAGTGTTGACAAGCAATACATCCTTATAACCAGCACCTGAATCCTGAAAAAACATTTCTATCACTTCAAGAGTTTCTTACTTCCCTTTATTGCTACCACTGACTTGCAGCCTCAGGTAACCACGGATTTGCTTTCCATAATTATGCATTATATCTGTCTCTTTTGTATATTGCTGGATTAAATATGACAGAGGTTGGCAATCTTTCTCTGTAAGGGGCCAGATGGAACTGTACAGTATGTACTCATTTGTGCCTGGCTTCTTGTGTTCAGCATAATATTTTTGAGATTCATTCTTCTTGTTGTGTGTCAGTAGTTCATTCATTTTTAGTATTGAGTACCATCCCATTGTATGGCTATAAAACTTTGAATTGATATATATTCATCTGTTGTCAGACATTGGGATTGTTTTCTACTTTTTAGATATTATGAATAATTCTGCTATGAACATTAGAGTGTAAGTCTTTATTTGGTCATGTGTGTTCACTAGAATACTTAGGATATGAATTAAGTTTTATGGTGTTGATGCATTTAACTTAAAGTACCAAACTATTTCCAAACTGATTATAAAGATTCACTGTCACCATCAGTGTATGGGAAGTCCAGTTATTGTTCTGGAGTCTGTACAGGTATCTTATTGTGGTTTCAATTTATACCTCTCTAATGACTAGTAATGTTGATCATCATTTAATTTGCTTATTAGCCATTCTGTATGTTTTGGTGAATTGTCTACACAAATAATTTGACTATTTTTTATTTAAGTATAAACATTTTGTTCATCTGTGAACAAAACCTGAAGTTCAGGAATTCTCTTTGCTGTTATAAATAATTTGTTAAAGTACAACAGCACTTACTTGTCTTTATCATAACAGCACATTGAAAAACACACTTTCTGTCAACAGCTTATTTTCTTTTTGTACAAGTGTTATAATTTGGCATTGGTTGTTGGGAGACCTGCTTTTCAATTCTCAAAGGAAAATTATATTGTGGTACCCACAAGACAATTACTGTAGATTCTTTGGTGTAACATAGTAGCTGCATTTTTTTAAAGTTCTAAAACCAAAAATCTGAGATAACTAAAAAATTTTTCTAAGCACATTTTTTAAAATCCATGACAATGAAATAGAAAATAAATTAATAAGAATTTTTTTGTTTATAAATCTTATAAAACTTCTGAACTTTTTTTTTGTGGTACTTGGGGGTTGAATCCAGGACCTCATGCAAATGTTCTACCATTGATCTGCACCCCCAACTCCCTTTTTTAAATTTATTTTTCACCTTGATACAGAGTCTTACTAAGTTAGACAGGCTGCCTCTGGCCTCAAACTTGTAATCCTTCTGCCCTTGCCTCCCAAGTTGCTAAGATTACAGGTGTGTGCCACTGTGCCCTGCCAAAACTCTGAACTTTCAATATCAACAGTAATGAATAATAACTGATGCTCATTTCAACAAATACTTTTTTATGGAATGCAGTTGCATTGTGTTTCCTATCAATGACACATTCATTACAAAATACTGCAGTACATTTGAATTGACAAAAAGAGAAAGGAATAAAAAAGTTGCATGGTTTTTTAGAGTAGATTGTGTTTTATTATATTAAGGTGATTTCCTTAGCCATTTTTATAAGTGGGAATTTATTCAATTCACCTGGTCTAAACCCTCCCTACCTATATGCTAAGTAAAACAAAAGAAATAGGCATACACCATGAGTTTTTTTTTTTTTTTTAATAATGATTCTTGGCCCAGAACTACTTCCTATTTTTAAAAAGAATTGTTATTCTGTAACATAGTTGATTATGGTATTTTGTTAATGAGGCCGGATAGAAAGAAGGGAAAAATTAAAGGTACATGAAAAGGGGAAAGATTCACTCACAACCCACCCACTTGATTTGCCTTTCTCACTGGCTGAGAGTCAAAAATGTCAATACAACTGACAAAACCTGCTGCGGGGAGTACCTGCATAGACACTGTCCTCCCTTTTCTGAGAGAGATCACAGACCAAAGTACTCAAACAACTATAAAGTCTGCTGAGGCCCAAAAGTATGTCTTCAACCCGTGTGACCTTTGATTTTAACTTTCTCAGCACTCTGCTTTCACTTATAAGACTGAATAATGCATGCCATGAGCCACCTTAGAATGTCATTTACAAAAGGGAATTCTTTAAGAGAAATAAGTAGACTAGCTCATAAGTTTAACATAATTTTTAAACTTAATATCTAAACTTTGCTTCATCTTTGAACCTGGGTGTAAATTACATCCTTTAAAAAATCCAACCTCACAAGCCACAAAATCTCACATATAGCTATAATTGTTGTTGTTAGGTGCGGTCGAGTCGGTGTCCGACTCATAGTGACCCTCATAGGGTTTTCAATGGCTGACTGTTTCGGGATTGCCTTGGGAGTGGATTGCCAGGCCCTTCTCCCATTTTTGCTGTGCTGGGAATTGAACTCGGGACCTCAGAGACTGCCCCGCAGCGCTCTACCAACTGAGCTAAATCCCAGACTGCATATAGCTATAATTAAGACACCTAAAAGGTGACCCTCTCTTGAGAAGCCTATACCTACCCTTTGGGCATACATTGTCCTTAAACCCCAACTTTGCTTCGTAGAGACTTATTTAGAAATTCTTCTCTGTGGCCTGAATCAAGATCCTAGCTACTCCTCAGTGGGGGTACCTGGGAGGAATTCCTCAGGCTGCACAGCCAGCAGTGGTACCTGACAATTAACAGGTTATATTCAAGAACTGTAGCTGTGGTAGTTTGTGTGTTCATGTTATTGTATAACCTATTAGGTTCAAGAGTGATAGCTATGTTAGTTTGAGGCTTCCAGACTAAATAATAAGGGAAGTAAACAAGCTACTAAAACTTCAAATGTCTTTCACAAACAAATGAAATTATACTTTGTATCATTTTTATTTGTTCGTAGGTGTTTTCTCTGTGTAATATGTTAGGCTAGGAGGTGGAAGAATTAGAAAGGTGAATAAGTCATGGTTTTAATCATGAAGGAATTCAAAATTCACTGTGTAATGCCATTCGCTTACTTACTAGCATAATTGTTTGAAAAAAAGGATGGAAGATGATAAAGTTACAAGATCTTTGTGTAGATCTTGTTCAATTAAGTTTTCTATGACTTCCTTTGTTGATTGAAATGAAGAAAAAATCTGCACGTGAAATGCAATGTCATACAAAATATTACTGAAAAAGAATTCTTGGTAAAATTTAGGTCATAATTGCTAAAAAAAAAAAAAAAATACCATGTATCAGCTTTGATCTTTAAAGAGCTCAGCTTATAACCAGTTTCCACATTTCAGGAAATCATCCCAATTGTATATGTTTGGACAATTTATTCCTTAGATTAGCCAATCATTGCCTGGATTAGCAGCAGTTTTTGATAATTTTGAAGAACAATCAGAATCTTTTTTTTTTTTCTTTTGCACTACTGGGGGTTGAACCCAGGGCCTTGCACTTGCATGCTCTGCAAGTGCTGGACCACTGAGCTACACCCTCAGCTCATTTTTTTGCTTTTTTTTTTTGAGACAGGGTCTCGCTAAATCACGCAGACTGCCTCTGGTCTTGAACTTGCAATCCTCCTGCATCTGCCTCCCAAGCTGCTGGGATTACAGGCGTGTGCCACTGCGCCCGGCAACAATCAGAATCTTGATTTTAAGAAACTTAAGAACTGAGAAGGTAGCTCAGTGGTAGAGCACTTGACCAGTATCTATGAGGCCCAGAGATTGATCTTTACCACCAAAAAAATAAAAAGTAAATAAATAAAGACTTAAAGGCTTAAATTCCACAAAATCATGAACTTCCCTTTCATAAGTAATCTGGAGTAAAGAAAACATCAGAAGTAGGTGAGACTCAACTATTAAAAATTTTCTTTCTTTCTTGTTTCTTAGCTGGTCTTGTGGTAGCAAACAATTTTTAGAATGAAGGATTGATTCACGACCCCAAAACACAGAATGTGACCTGGATCTGTTAATTAACTCCTAATATCTAAGTGTGATGTAATCTTGTTAAAACATTCACATTACAATGGAAAGAGCAAAGTTTTTTTGATTTTTTTGATTTTTTTTTTTTTTTTAGGGAAGACCTATGTTAAAGTTATCTGCTGGTTCAGTGCCATTTAGATCAACTGTTTGGAGCAATGCCACTGCTATTGTCTGACTGTCTCCCCCAAAATTCATATGTTATAACTTAATGGCCAATATGATAGCATTAAGAAATGAGGCCTTTAGAAGGTGGTTAAGTCATCAGGGTAGAGTCCACATGGACAGGATTATAAAAACAAAAACAAAAATAAAAAAACACCTTAGGTTTATTTTCCTTTCTTCCACCATATGAGGACACCAAGATGGTGCCACCTATGAAGAATAACCCTTCAGCAGACATTGAGCCTGTCACCAACTTAATTTTGTACTTCAGGCCTCCAGAACTGGGAGAAAATAAATGTTTGTTCTTTATAAATTACCCAGTCTCAAGTGGGTTTTTTTTTTTTTCCCCATCCAGTACTTGAGAGTTGAACCCAGGGCTTCATGCATACTTTGCAATCATCCTAATGCTGGGAAGCACTACCAGACAATTTTTTACTTTTTATCTTGAGACAGGGTCTCACTAAGTTGCACAGGCTGCCTTTGGCCTCGAACTTGTGATCTTCCTGGCTCTGCCTCCTGAGTCACTAGAATTACAGATGTATGCCACCATACCCATGTTAGTCTCAGGTATTTTGTTATAGCACCACAAAAGGACAAGATAGTGTTGGAGCTCAGAGAATAATTCCCTAAAGTTAAGGCCTCAGAAGTAGCCTCAGAAGAAATGTTTCTCTTAACCCTCTCCCCACTCCTGTCTTTCATTCATCATTCTTCTCAAAGCTAGTCATAGAAAGGAGAATTCTCTTCCCCAAAGTCGGTCATAAGAATCAGAGCCCCCTTTGCCCAAAGCCAGTCATAAAAACTAGAATTGTTACTCTAAAATTCCCCTGCCTTTCTGTGTAGGAGCTGGCCATGAAGAAATTAAGGCCCTCACTTTAGAGGTGCCAAGTTCCATTCCCAGAAGGAGTAAATGCTACAGCTGAGGGGTGAAGAAGAATCTGGACAGGCCTTGCCAGGTTTTTGCACTGAGTCTATGACTGCTGGATCATATCCTGTTTGTCTAAGCATATTTTCACATGGCTGTCAGTGCTTCATAGAACCTAAGCATTAAAATAGACAGTTTGCCCTGGGTCTTTGGTTCCTCAATGTGAAGGCTCTCATATTATGTAACCGATGATCAAATAACTTTGTTATGTTTTCTCTTGCTAACCTGTCTTTTGCTATAGAGGTATTAGCCATGGCTCTGCTGATAGGCAGAAAAGCAATCAACCCTTTTTGCTGCCATACCACAGCCACTAACGAAAATGAAGTTAAAAGTTTTGGGGCCCATGAGAACTAACTTTTATTTTATTTGCCATACTTTTGGGTTGAACCCAAGGCCTCACATATACTTTGCCAGTGGTCTCCCATTGAGTTGCATTCCCAGGCCATTTTTCATTTTTCATTTTAAGACAGGGTCTTGAAAAATTACACAGGCTACCTCTGGCAGGAGAAGAATTGATGCTTTTGAGTTATGGTGCTGGAGACAAATATTGATTATACCATGGACTGTCAAAAGAACCAACAGATCTGTCCTAGAAGAAGTGCAACCAGAGTGCTCTTTGAAAGCAAGGATGGCTAGACTACATCTCACTTATTTTGGACATGTAATCAGGAAGGGCCAATCCCTGGAGAAGGACATCATGTTTGGGAGAGTGCCAGGTCAACGGAAAAAAGGAAAACCCTGCACCAGATGGATTGACACAATATCTGCAACGATGGGCTTAAACATAAATAAGATCATGTGCCTGGCACAGAATCAGAGAGTGTTTCATTCTGCTGTACATAGGGTCACTATGAGTTGGACCCGACTCAACGACACCTAACAACCACCACCACCACCTCTGGCTTTGAACTTACCATCCTCCTGCCTCAGCCTCCTGAGTAGCTGGGATTAATGGCATGCAACTCTGTTTCCTAAAGCTAACTTTTAAAAATGTATAGAAACATAGGGAAAGAAATTCACTAAAATATGAACTGCAATCATATTTGCATAGTGAAATAATGAATTATTTCTTTTCCATTTCTTTCTAGTTTTCCATAATTTCCAAGTTTTTTGTCAGTGAGAACCTACCATAATACTTTAATAATGGAACACTTTCTTTTAAAAAGTATTGTTTAACATTCTTCACAATTGCAAGGATATGGAATCAGTCCAGATGTCTGTCAACAGATGACTAGATTTTTAAAATGTGGCATATATATACAATGGGATATTATCCAGCAGTAAGAGGAATGAAATCATGTCATTTGCAGCAAAATGGAAGGAACTGTAGATCATCATTTTAAGCAAAATAACTCAGACTTAAAAAGAGAAACACTATATGTTCTCACTTATATGTGGTAGCTAGATCTATATACAATTGTGTATATCTAAGATTGGAAAACACAAGGGGACCCATTGTGATGGGGGATGAGACTAAGGGAGGGGGCAGGGTGATGAGAAAATTGGGAGGGGGAGGAGGAGCAACATAGAGGGGTGAAGAGATTGAGAACATGTGCAAAATACAGGATAAAATTCTATGAAAACCCCATAATGAATCTCATTATACTGTACTCAACTAAAAAAGTCATACTATATCTCAAAAATATGTATAATTATTGTCAACCAAAAATATTTTTGTAAAATGTTTAAGGATATGGAAGTGTCAACAATCTTGATTTGATAATTACATACGGTATATATGAACACAAATATGTACAATTAAAATAAGAATAAATTTTTAAAAAGTGTTACTAGGGGTAGGGATGTGGCTCAGTAGTAGAGCACATGATTAGCATGTGTGAAACCCTGGGTTCAATAACCATCACCGGTAGGTGAGGGAAGAACATCAAAAAAAATTTTTGCTGAATTCATAACTAAGACAATCAGTTGCCTCACACTCTTATGCACTCTTTGTGTGCAATATATTGCATTTCCATGACGGCAAGTCACAAGAGACAGTGAGAAAGGATGAAAGAACAATTGTGTCTAGCTGGTGTTTTAGTGGTAGCAACAAAGTATAGTCATCCTGAAGGCTTAAATATGACATGGCTTCAACATCAGGATATAGAGGCTCTTAGTGAGGAAGTCATCAGAATTCTTTGCCAAATATTTTTGGTACTCCTTTCTTCTGGGTATATAATGGCAATGTACTTCCTGGGCCCCTGTGGTCGAATAGGGCCATGAGACTGATTCAGGCAAATGAACTGTGAGCAAAAATGCTATGTATCACTTTAGACTGGATGCTTTACTCACCAAAGTCAGACCATTCAGAGCCTCGTTTCTCTCTGGAATAGCAACAGGCAAGACCTGATGTTGTGGCTGTTCCATCAGCCTAAGTCCCTGGGGGATTCTAATGTACACCTCTAGGAAAAGAAATAAATCTTGTTTTCTGCCAGTGAGATTTTGGGGAGTGATTTACTACTGCCACAGTGTTTAATCTACCCTGGCAGATAACCCAAAATGCTGTTATCCCCTGAGATTTGGGGTGACTATTCAGAAGGATACACTGAGACAATTCCTAAAGAGACCATCTTGGCAGCATCATTTTCCTAGTGTGATTTTCCTTTGCAAATGAATTACTCTATACTTATGATTTTTCAAATAAATATATTTCAGCCAGGTGCAGTGGCTCACACCTGTAATCTCAGTGATTCAGAAGACTGAGGCAGGAGGATCGCGAGTTCAAGGCCAGAGGCAGCCTGCATAATTTAATGAGACCCTGACTCAAAATAAAAAATAAAAAATGGACTGGAGGTGCATCCCAGTGGTAGAGCACTCGCAAAGTATGTATGAGGCCCTGGATTCAACCCCCAAGTACCACAAAAGCAAACCAAATCAATATATTTCAACATTAATGTGGCTTCTACAAGTGATAATATGTTTTATTATGGAAAATATCAACCATGTATAAAAGTGGAGAAATGCTATAGTCTGAAAATTGGTGCCCCCATCCATTTGTTGAACTTTTGTGGCCCTCCCCCACAGTGTGATTGTTGTTAGGTGCCATGGAGTCATGTCTGACTCATAGTGACCCTTATAGGGTTTTCAATGGCCGAGTGTTTTGGGATTGCCTCGGGAGTAGGTTGTCACATCCTTCTCCCGTTTTTGTGGTGCTGGGAATTGAACTCGGGACGTCAGAGACTGCAGAGCTGCG
The DNA here is from genome assembly GCA_007922755.1 of Pedetes capensis. NCBI lineage: Eukaryota > Metazoa > Chordata > Mammalia > Rodentia > Pedetidae > Pedetes > Pedetes capensis. The sequence goes on along the minus strand of VMDO01019235.1, from coordinate 25,187 downwards.
CTCTACCAACGGAGCTAAATCACAGCCTCCCCAGTGTGATAGCATTAAGAAATGAGGCTTTGGGAAGGTGATAAGATCATGGGGGCAAAGCCACTCTACTTCCTTTCCCCTATGACTGGATTATTTAGAGGCAAATCTTATTTTATAATATTTTTTCATCTCAAAATTTTTTACCTGTATATTTAAAAGACAAGTACTTTACAAAGTTGAAATAACAGTGCCAACAACTCCCTTGTATCCAAATATCATCATTCACCCTCATTAAAGACAACCTTGTTTTATTTATACCCTCATCCACCCACATTATTTTGAAGCAAATTCCATAAATCATACCATTTCTTCCATAAATGCTTCAGTATATATTTCTAAAATAGAACAGCTTTACAAAAACATAATAGCAATATTATTATCACAACTGAAAACTTTAACAATAACTCTTCAATATTATCAACTATTTAGGCACTGGTATCATATTTCCAATGGCTTTATAAATGTCATGATTTTTAAGTATGTTGTGCAAACCAAAATCCAAATGAGGACAACATATTGAGACTTGCTTATGTTTAACAACAGCCCTTCTTTCTTTTTTTGTTCCTGGCACTTTATATTTTGAAAAGTCATGTCTTTTGGTCTATAAAATTTTTATTATCTGGATTTTTAAATTTTTGCAAATCCCTTCCCTATTGTGTTAGTCAGTTTTCCATCACTGTGACAAAATACCTGAGATAATCAAGTTATAAGAAGGAAAGGTTTAATTTAGCTCAGAGTTTCAGACGCTGTCACTTGGGCCTGTGGTAAGACAGTCCATTACAGCAGAAGTGCATAGCAGAGGAAATTGCTCACCTCATGATGTCCAGGAAGCAAAGAGAGAGAGTGGAAGAGACCAGGGTCTCAATATCCCCTTTGAGGGATGCCCCTAATAATCTAGCTTCCTACTAATGGCCCCAACTCCTAAAGTGCTACAGGTCGGCAACCACATATTTAGTATATAGTAAGGGCTTTGGGGACATTTAAGATCCAAACCATTACACCTATAATATCTTTTAGCATGTTTATTTCACCCTGTGTTTCCTGTAATCTTGTAGTTAGGTGTAGGGGCTTGGTTTGAAACAGTTTCAGTTTTTTAGCCAGGCTATTTCAAAAGAGGTGTCACATGCTTTCATTAAAAGGCACATGATCTCTTGTTGGCTGTCATTCAGTGATGTTAATAATTGCTAATTGATAATCACTGCTTGGATCCATTCCTTGTTGTGGGGTTTGCAAATGGTGACATTCTAATCTATTATTTCTGTTTTTATTCATTGGCTGGAATTATGTTGTTGAGAAAAAATTCAATCAACAGCTATTTAGTTTTCCACAGAAAAGTTCATATGGAAAATGAAGTTAAAAACTTAACCCTTTACTAACATTCTTCATAGTGAGTTTCTTCCCTTATTTCCTCTAAAGGAGACTGATGGTTGTGGTGGGTGGGTTAATATATGAATATACATTTGAATATACATACACACATATATTGTATATGTACCTATGATATTAAACCAGTTCTCCAGATGTTTTTAGAAATTTTATAAATAAATCTAAGCATTTTCATCATTCCAAATGTTTAATACTATAATAAACATGTCATATTCATTATTATAATCATGTTAAATACATTTAAATGGTCAGAGGCTCTGCATGATTATTGAAAGTCTCAAATAAAGGCTACCTTTTCAGGAATACCCTGTTAATGATTACATCAAAAGTGTATTACTTCTCACCTACAATGTCAAATAAAAAAGCCCTCCTTCATCTTCTCACTTTCTCTTCTCCCCTCGTCACATTTCCAGAAAGAATATCTACTCTCACTGATCCCATTTCCTCATTTCCTATTCATTTTCAACCTTCCACCAAATGGGTTCTCCCTATTTTCTCCATTTATGCCACTGTTGTGGCTAAGGTTAACAGTGACCTCCCCATAAAACTAGGTTAATCGTGGATTTTTTAGTGCTCTTCTTTGGCTTCCCAGCATCTGGCAAAGCAGATGCTTCTTCTTTCTTGGAACCCTGTCTTCCATTGGATTCCATGACACCAGCGTGCTTCCAGGTGCTGTTTATAGAAATCTCCTTTGTTTATAGATGGTTTTGGTATCCTCTACTGGAATACCAAATGGTAGACCTCCTCTGAGCTCTGTTCTAGGTCTTTCTCTTCCTCATCACTACAGAGACTACTACAGACTTCATCCACTGCAGGCTTCAGTTATCATGTGCTGAAGATTTTCAGATCCCTTTTCTGAGCCACAGACCCTACATCCAACTGACTGCTGACTACTCCAGAGGCACCCTGCATAGCTTAGCAAGACTCTTGTCTCAAAATAAAGAGCAAAAATGGGCTGGGAGTTAAACTCAGTGGTAGAGAGCTTCAAGTGTGAAGCCCTGGGTTCAACCCCCCAGTACTATCAAAAAAAAAAAAAAAAAAAAAAAACAAACAACGATAACAACAGCAACAACAAACCCAAATCAAGCCAGCTCTGTGGTGCATTCCTATAATCCTAGCAACCTGGGAGGCTGACGTAGGAGGATTACAAGTTCGAGGCCAGAGGCAGCCTGCATAACTTAACAAGATTCTATATCAAGATAAATAATTTTAAAAAGGGGGTAGGAGTGTAGCTCAGTGGTAGAGCATTGAATTCAACCTCCTAGTAGTGCAAAAACACCAAACTAAACCAGACCAACGATAACTCCCAAAACAGAAAGACAAAAACAAACAACCCTCCCCAAAGCCCTCAAGTTATTATCTTTCTCATCAATGACCAATGAACTGTACTCATTTGCTGAAGATAGGAACTCCGCAGTCATCCACTGTGCCACCTTTTCACAAGCTACCACCCACCCAACTACACACACACACACACACACACACACACACACACACACAGAGGACTACAAAGTTTCTCCTATCAGTTCTGTCTCCAATCAGTTCTCAAACTCTCAGCCCCAACCCTCATACCATGACATACTAGGTGCTATATGATCTGCTTTCCTAGTCCTCATCCTCTCTGGCCTCAACTCTTCATCACTCTCTAGCTCACTACTTCATCATAAACCAGGGTCGCTTCAAGTTCTGCAAAGATATCCATCTTGCTACAGCACCAGGTTCTTCATTTGCTTTTTCCTCTATTAGGAATGCATGTCCCCAACTTGCCTACTTTCTTTAACTAAAAAATCTTTCTCAGTGAGATTTCCCTGACAGTGGTCTAAAAATTTAACACCTTGTCCTAACCATGACACTTTATATCTATATTTCCAACTTAATTTTTGTTCCCTGAAACCTACAGTTGGCCCTCTGTATCTGTGATTTCTTCATCTGTGAATTCACCAAGAGTAGGCTGAAAATATTCAGGAAAAAATTGCAGCTGTACTTAACTTTGTCATTATTTCCTAAACAATACAGCCTAACAGTTATTTATACAGCATTTTCATTGTATTAGTCATTATAAGTAATTTAGAGACGATTTAAAGTACATAAGAGGATGTGTGCAGGTTATGGGCAAATACTATGCCATTTTATGGGAGAATCTTGAGCATCTGTGAATCTTGGTAACCATGAGGCAGGGAATGAGTGTCTGAGAACCTAGTGCCTGGTGTATAGTGCATGACACATTTTAAACACTCAAAAATACTTGTCAAATGAGTGAATTTTCTTTCCTTTTTTGCTTTCTTTATCTTTCTCTCTCTCTCTCTCTCTTTTCTTTCTTATCTTTCTTTCTTTTTTCTTTCATTTTTCTTTTTCTTTTTTTGCCTTTTGTGTTTTGAGATAAAATCTCTTATATAACCCAGGCTGACCTCAAACTCATAATCCTCCTACCTCAGTTCCTGAGTGCTATGGGCTGGCTTGGATGAATGTCCTATTCTGCATCTACACTTATTGTTTCTTAGCTTAGACAATCATTATATCTTACCTGATTTGCCACAGTCCTGGATGAAGGTCAGATCACCTAAGGAGAAGCAGGGACTAAGAATATAATTGTGAGGGGAAAATAATTACTAGACAGTATTGAACTCTGAATCGATATCAATAATAAGTAGGAGAACCAACATTAATGGGGAGCTTTCTATGTGCCAGACTGTGTTATAAGTGTTATATTTGTTAGCTCAATTTTTAAAACACCCTACCAGGTTTTTGTTGTTGTTGTTAGGTGCCGTCGAGTCGAGTCCGACTCATAGCGACCCTATGTACAGCAGATCGAAACACTTGCCGATTCTGTGCCAGGCAAACCATCTTATTTATGTTTAAGCCCATTGTTGCAGACACTGTGTTAATCCATCTGGTGGAGGGTTTTCCTCTTTTCCGTTGACCTGCCACTCTTCCAAACATGAT
>VMDO01019235.1:0-20728 GCA_007922755.1 Pedetes capensis | reverse complement strand
GGTACTTTTATTATTCTCACTTTATAGATGCACAATTCTGTTAGCTTGTCATGCTGTGGGGGCTTGTTATTGCTATGATGCTGAAATCTATGCCACTGGTATTTCAGATACCAGCCAGGCCACCCATGGTGGACAGTTTTAGCTGAGCATCCAGACTAAGATAGACTAGGAAAAAGGACCTGTCAGCCCACTTCCAAAACAATTAGTCATTAATAGCAGAGAAGCACTGTCAAATATAGTGTGGGATAATGAGCCCTGCACACCCCCTCCAAGCTGGAAGACATTTAAGAAATGACTAGGGAAAAGTTGCTTCCTCAAAGTACAGTTGATCTTATGACAAGAATGGAGTAGAGCCATTGAGATCACCTTTTGCTGATGTGGCATGATTCAACATGGGAAGAAACATAGTGACTGCAACAATGGGCTCAAATATAAAAAGGTTGTGTGCATGGCACAGAGTTGGGTAGTGTTTTGTTCTGTTGTGCATAGGGTCGCTGTGAGTCAGATCTAACTCTATGGCACTAAACAACAACACAACACTTTATAGATCAGGAAACTGAAGAACTAACTTGCCCATGGTCACATTGCTTTTAAGTGGCAGATCCAGAATTCTAAGCCAGGCTTTTTTTACTCAAGGGCTGAGGTTCTTACCCATACTATAAAGGCTTATGAAGTATTAATGAATTTTGCCCTGAGGAAGTCACTGGTAACTTAATAAAGACGAGTTTTAAAGGAAGAACTAGAATGCTACGGATTGTGGAATTAATAATAGGTAAGAGCTGGGCATGGTGACACATGTCTGTAAATCCCAGTATTCAGCTGGTTGAGGCAGGAGAATCACAAGTTGGAGGCTATCCTGGGTTATATAGTGAGATTCTGTCAAATAGATAGATAGATAGATAGTTAGGTAAGTAAATGGTAAGAAGTGGGTGAAAGGAAGGCCGAAGCAGCCACAAGCTTCATCTTATAAACTAGGGAGTAAACCCAAATTTTATAATTGATGGACCAAGGAATGTAGGTTTAAGAGTGTTTGAAGTTGCTGAGTTAATTAATGGAAGATTTGAGTATAGTAAGTAAACCTATTATCAGCAGTGGGGATGGAGGGTGGGCAGAGGCTTGGTACCAGGGTAAGTGAGCAAAATCTTCACCTACATGCCGTCAAGTCAAAAGACAATATCCAAAATTTGGTGCATGAAGATGTGTTGTTGTTGTTGTCAGGTACCATCAAGTCTGGTCCGACTCATAGTGACCCTATGTACAACAGATGAAACACTACCTGACGCTGTGCACCATGCCAGCACTATAGTCAGTACTTCTCTGCTATTCATATGGTTTTCAATGGTGGATTGTTTGGGCAGTGATTCCAGGTCTTTCTCCCTAGCCTGAAACATCTGATATTCCCAGGTGGTCTTCCATCCAAGGACTAACCAGGCTGACCCTGCTTAGCTTCCAAGATCAGGAAGGATTGGATGCCAGGGTGCTATGGCTGCTGACTAGTTTTATTTTAGTTTAGTTTTTTTAAGATTAGTGAAATAACTTTTTTTTTTAATTTAAGGGATTGAAGGGTAAAACCCAGAGAAAAAGAAGAAATTTAAGGTTTAGGAAATAAAGAATATAATTGGTAAAATAAGGTCATGGAGGAAGTAAGGGAAGTTGAATTTTAGAGCAGAGAATTTTATTTTCATGAATTATTCCACTGCATTATGAGGTTTTAGGATCAGAGACTTTGTCTTATAGTCTTTGTCAATTTCACCTAGGATATATCATCGTGCCTAAGACATAATTAGTATGTAATAAGTTATTTTGAATGAATGAGTGAACAAGGGTGAGAAATAAAAATGAGTTTAGTTATCCTCCTTTGACTTGAATGGAGCTGAATTTTGTGTAGCTGAATTGTGTTATTCATTATAAAAAGTCCTAAGAGTAATATTGATTTGGGAAGATGATGAGTCCAGATGTAGAGATGTTCAGTTTTGACTTGCCTATGGTTATATCTAGCAGAAATTTGAAAGTTCAGGCAGGTCAGGAGATAGATTTGGGATCCACAAGCAGAAAGGTAAGAGTCAAAACCCAGGATTTAATTGTGCAGCAAAAGAAACCACCTTGAATGATTTAAGAAGAAAAGAAGTACTAAAAAGAAACTTTGCAGTGCAAATAATTTCCAAAAGGGATGGAAAACTAAGATGGGCTCACAATTGAAAACTGTCTAAAATCCTGTCAAAGAACTGGTCTGATGTCACTGCCACTGGAGAGTGGACACTGAATTCAGCCTTGCTGCCAATGCCATCCCAGGAATTCAACTGTCTATAACCACCCCCTCTTAGGAGTCCTAATGATTTCTCCTACTCCAGCTTGGGTGTATATGATTAGTAGTCCAGATTATGTACTTTTGCTCTGCCCTAACTACAAGGAAATATGGGAAAGGAAATTCCTAGCTGTTTTCTTTTTCTTTGAGAGAGATGTGTGTAATGATATCTTAAACCAAGGCTCATAAACTAGAAGAATTAACTAAATATGGAAAAGGGTCCAGATACTTGGCATGATAACAGAAGTTTACTGTGGAGGATTGTTGTTGTTGTTAGGTGCTGTCAGGTCCGACTCAAAGCGACCCTATGTACAACAGAAGGAACACTACCCAACACTGTGCCATGCCTGGCACTGCTGTCAGTGCTTCTCTGCTATTCATAGGGATTTTAAAGGGCAGAATGTTTCAGGAGTGAGCTGCCAGGTCCTTCTCCCAAGCCTACAGCACCCAGTATTCCCAGCCAGCCTCTCATCCAAGTACTAACTAGGCCCAGTCCTGATTAGCTTCTGAGATCTGATGAGGTCAGACACCAGGATGGCATGGCTGTAGACTCTGTAGAGGATATAGAATGAAAAAAGAGAAAAGTTAAGAGAGCTAAAGATACAACCTTAGGAGAAGAGGGAATTCAGCAGATTTCAGAGAAGACAATAAAGTTAGGTTGAGAATTAGGACAGCTAATTACCATGAAGGGCTGGGATTTAGCTCAGTTGGTAGAGCGTTGCGCTGCAGTCTCTGAGGCCCCGAGTTCAATTCCCAGCACCGCAAAAATGGGAGAAGGGCCTGGCAATCCGCTCTCAAGGCAATCCCGAAACAATCTGCCATTGAAAACCCTATGAGGGTCGATATGAGTCGGACACGACTGGACGGCACCTAACAGCAACAACAACAATTACCATGAAAGCCAAGGAAGAAGAGATTTAAAAAGGTTAACATTGTCAAAAGGACCCAAGATGTCAAATAAATTTCAATAAATAGATTGGCTGTAAGGTGGGGAAGGTCTCCAAAATGGAGCAGTGAGTGGAGGTGAGCAAGGAGAATCAGATGGAAACCAGTCTTTGGATGCTAGGTAATGCAGGAAAAGGAAAGCGAGGATTTGGAAGAAAGTGAGTAAAAGAAATAAGGTATGTAAAATAGAAGGCTGTTTGGTAGTGGTGGCCTGTTCAGTTAAATGCTTTGAATTTGAGGAAGTGGCCAATTTGCATTGGCAAATAAAAACTAACTCAGAACTGATTAAAGGTTATTTGCATAGCAGTCATAGTTGAAACCGAGAGAGTAGAAGTACTACCCAAGAGAGAGAGAGAGAGAAGTAAAGGAGGAAGGTCCTGTAACAGAAGAATGCCTATTTAGGATATGGATGAAGAAAAAAAAAATGCAGAGAAGAAAATGGTAGAACAGGGCAAATGTAGTGCTATGTTTTGAATTTTTCATTCCTTCAAAATTCATGTTGAAACCTAATACTCGACATGACGTTGTTAAGTTGTGGAGTCCTTAGGAGTTGATCAGGGCACAAAGGCTTTGTCTTCATGGGTGGGATTAGTGCCCATATTTAAGGAGTTGTGGCAGTGACTTCATCCATTTTTTGCCCTTCCGTTCCTTTCACCACATGAAGTACAGTGTTCATCCTCTCCAGAGAACACAGCAGCAAGACACCATCTTGGAAGCAGAGAGCAGCCCCTGCCAGACACTAAAGCTGCTGTGCCTTGATCACGGACTTCCCACCCTCTGGAACTATGAGAGAGACATTTCTATTATTTATGAATTATTCAGTCTGAGTTATTTTGCTGTTGCAGCAGAAATGAACTAAGATATATAGTGACTTAGAAAGGGTGGGCTGAAAGGGCTTTGGTAGAAAGCAGTGACCATTTGGGGTCAGGGAAAGTTTAAGAGATGGTCACATGGGTGGGCAAAGAAGAGAGTCATGATGGTCTCCAAAAGAGTGATTCAGTGGGAGAGAAAAGGAACTGAAACCAGATTGTATGAAGCTAGCAAAAGGTTGCTGCAGCTTGCTGAATTGCCATGTTGATGGAGACACTGAGGTAAGTTGCGTAATACAGTCAAACTAAACATTTAGCAAGCAGCTGTAGCCCTGTGGCATCCGATCCCGTCAGATCTCGGAAGCTAAGCAGGGTCACGCCTGGTTAGTACGTGGATGGGAGACCGCCTGGGAACACCAGAAGCTGTAGGCTTGGGAGAAGGACCTGGCAACCCCCTCCCAAAAATCAATCTGCCATTGAAAACCCTATGAACAACAGAGAAGCACTGACAATAGTGTTTCCCCTGTTGTACAGAGGGTTGCTATGAGTCGGATACCGACTCGACGGCACCTAACAACAACAACAAACATTTAGCAAAGTAGGTAATCCCCCTAAACAAAATATCTGGCGTAACAATAAAGTGAAATGGAAGCATCAAACTGGAAAGTTCACTTAGCCTGACAACCGTATCTTAATTTACTAAGGCTGGCAAAACCCAAGCTAGAAAAGTAAAATGTAATCACCAGGATTTATCATGTGAATGCTAAAAGCATATGCTTTGGAGTCAAGCCAATTTGTTTTTATCTTAGCTGTGGTGCACAACTTTTACACTTAACCTCCCTGAGCCTAATTCTGATTTGTTCTTGCACGTTGTTCCCATATAAGACACGTAGGAATAACATTTGGCAGAGAGTAGATACACAATCAATATTAGAAGAGAGATAAAATAATCAGATGCTGGAAAGGGATCTTGCAGGGATCATACTGTGAAAGCAGCCCTAAGGTCACTTTAAAATCACTGGTTCCTTGAAAACTAGCCCTCAACAAAAGCTGATAAGGGCAGCTGTGTCACAAGATGGCTGTGCCCGCTGGAGGACTGGATTAAGAAAAAGGTGGTGTCACCAGATAACCTTGTAAAAGGTCAAATTCGAGAATTCCTGTAATGGGCTGAGCTTTGGAAAAATGTAAACTTACTTTGTACCCCCCATCCCTTTACCGTAAAAAAAGTTCCTGCTTCTGTAATTCTGTTTCTCCGCCCCTACCCTATAAAGCCCCTAACCAACATGAGTCTTTCTGAAAAGTCCACTCCCAGGACTGACAGTAGCAGGCTGGCAGGTCTAAATAAACTTTTCTGCTCCTGATCCGTTTGTTTGTGTCTTGGAGTATTTTTCTGGGGTCGAGCCACTGGGTACAACAATACCTGTTTTCCCTTTTCACAGCAAATCCAAACAAGGACATCAGTGGGGACCCAGGGCTCACACACAGCCCCAGAGTTAAAAACACAATAAACACAAACACATCCTACACACACAGATGTAGGCCAGGGGTGGCCTCACAAGAATCTGCCTTACCTGGTAGTCAAAACTGACCAATAAGCTGCCTGCAGCTGAGTTACATATTTTGTGGTTGTGCAACAGAGATGTTTAACCAACATTAAAAAATGAAGCTAGCTGTGCATAGTGGCACCCACCTGTAATTATGGAATTATGGAAAATAAGCCCCAAAGATGTTAAAAATATAAAAAAATATATAAATCTTTTAAAATTTCAGCAGTATGGTAAGTCAAACAATTAAAATAGACATCCTACAGGCATATACTAAAGTGTTTAAGAAATATGTGTGCATCATGACAAAAAGGCAAGGAGGAAGATTAATAACTGGTGGTAGGGCAATTGATGAACTCTGGAAAATTAAAAAAAAATGTTTAGATGTTTGTTATACCTTTGTCAGATTTGATGCACAGAGTAAAATGATCCCATTCATATTTCTAAACAATGACTTTGGCTTCTTTGTGGAGAAATAGCTGAGAGAGAGTCAAGAGCTGGAGTTGGAGCTCAGCAGTAGTGAGAGAAAGGAGTGGACAGGACTTAGCAATGGATTGTATGGAAAAAATAAGGGAAGAAAGAAAATCAAGGGTTTAGTCTTATACATGTCATCTATGAGATGACTTTAGGATCTGCAGGAGTGGACTATCATTGCCATAATTGTTCTAGTTCTGAATTTTAACTTTCACTTTCATAAAATGTCAGACATGTAAAAGTGTGATTTTTGGAATTCCACACATCCCTATAATTCTTAATAAAAGGCTCCTTTATTCTACTCAACCAACTACACCTCCTTAAATGGAAATTGAAATACTCATTTCTCAGTTTACATTTTAGGAAGAGAGCTCACATTAGATGCCAATGCCCTATCCACTGATGCCACCAGACCCAGATTCTTGAGTTTAGAAATTAGAGAAATGAGACTGGACCCTGAGATGTCCAGGCAAGGTTTTATTAGGACATCTGCTAGAGCTAGATGGGAGTCATAGTTCTGATCATGAGCATGTCAGGTCAGTGCCTTCCTAAACAATGGAAAAGATGCAGCTTATATAGGAAATGCCTGCAGCCATACCACTGTGAAGTACGATCTCGTCAGATCTCAGAAACTAAGCATGGGCCAGCCTGGTTAGTATTTAGATGAGAGACCACCTGGGAACACCGGGTGCTGTAGGCTTGGGAGAAGGACCGGGTAACCCACTCCCAAAAAACACTCAGCCATTGAAAACCCTAGGAATAGCAGAGAAGCACGACAATAGTGCTTCGCCTGTTGTACGCAGGGTCGCTATGAGTTGACACCAACTTGACAGCATCTAACAACAACAAAAAGAATATAGGAAACAGTCCTACCAACAGTTCCCATCCAGCTATCTCATGCAAATTCACCTCGTGCAAATGAGGAATTCAAAGTTGCAGAGTATTAGACCTGACTGGTCAGAATCAGATCAAACGAGAGAGTCAAGCTTACAGAGTGTCTTCACTGGTGAATGCCTGAGTTTAGCTGCAGACAGCTTACTGGTCAGCTTTGACTACCAGGTAAGGCAGATTCTCATGAGGCCGCCCCTGGCCTACATCTGTATGTGTAGGATGTCTTTGTGGGTATTGTGTTTTTAACTCTGGGGCTATGTGTGAGTCCTGGGTCACCATTGATGTCCTTGTTTGGATTTACTGTGAAAAGGGAAAATAGGTATGATCCTTGCAAGATCCCTTTCCTGCATCTCATTGTTTTATCCCCCTGTATAATTCCAGAATTTTTATGTTGCATTTTCATTTGATAAGCTTTCATTTTTAATTTTTTTGGTGGTCCTGCAGGATTGAACCTAGGGCCTCACATGTGGTAGGCAAGTGCTCTACCCACTGAGCTGCATCCCAAGCTCCTGTATTTATTTTTATTTTTATATTTGGAGACAGAGTCTCATTAAGTTATGCAGGCAGCCTCTGATCTTAAACTCATAATCCTCCTGTTTCAGCCTCCAGAATTGCTGGGATTATAGGCATGTGCCACTGTGCCTGGCTAGCTTTCAATTTTTTATGCTGGGTAAATATGTTTGTTGCACAACCTCAAAATATATAGTTTACATTGATTACTGTAATGCTCAAATACTATCTCATCTAAGTAACTCCTAGTAAAACTTCTAACAATAACTAATTAACATAATTATCATGCTATGTATATAGCCATTTTCACATAATATATCAAATGACTGCTACATCATTTTCTATAAATCTGGCACAGAATTAAAATTATGTAGCATAATATTACCATCAAAATCATGAAAATGACTCACAAATAACCCAATTGTAAGTATTCTTCATAAGTTCTAGGTACCATAACATTTATTGCTTTGACAAAAAAAATTTTTATGCCGGGCGTGGTGGCGCACGCCTGTAATCCCAGCGGCTCAGGAGGCGGAGGCAGGAGGATCGCAAGTTCGAGACCAGAGGCAGTCTGCAAAATTTAGCGAGACCCTGTCTCAAAAAGTAAAAAAAAGAAAAAAGGGCTGGGGGTGCAGCTCAGTGGTCCAGCACTTCCAGAGCATGCAAGCGCGAGGCCCTGGGTTCAACCGCCAGTACCACAAAAAAAAAAAAAAAAAAAAAAAAAAAAAAAATTTATAAAGGAATACATTTCTTGCATACTTTTGCCAAGTATAAATTCCTGGCAAAGTCCCATCATCATAGTTTTTAAGGTTGAAATAATAAAAAATAAAAACCTCTATTATTGCTAAGTTTTGCCTAGCAAGTTAGGACACTTAAATAGGAAAAGGAAATATAAGAAATAGATTTCAAATGTCAATTGCTTCTACTCAACAATTGGTTATTGTCATTTATTTCTTTTTCTGTGTGTGTGTGTGTGTGAATGTGTGTGGTATGAGGGGTTGAATTGCCCCTGTTTAGGCTACTAAACAGATGAGGGAACTTTGGTAAGTATAAGACAAACAGCAGAAAAAAATAAAAAGCAGGAATTTTAAGGCAAAGTTTGTAATTGTGGATGCTTATTGGCAGGGCTGGCTACGTAATTTGCCAACCCTGGTGCAAAATCAAAGAGTATCACGATTTTCATGTTGGTGACAGCAGCACATTAAGCCACACACAGGGCTTGTCTAACCATGAAGCTCAGTAGACTGCACAGGTCATACATGCACAAAGCCACTCTTGCCTATATGCACCATCAGGTAATATAGGTCCCCGAATAAGAAAATCTCCAATTAAAAATCTCCTGCACTGCAAAAAGAAAAATAAAGTGAAAAAGAAAAACCTACTTAAGAGACTTAGCTTGAGTGATGGTTGCCAAGCTGGGCCTGAAGTTGCTACCTCTGTCAATTTTTTAAAAAAGAAGCAAAAAATCTGGATTTCTGTGTTCAGTAAGCTACTTTTTTAAATATTGACAATTCAGATTATTTTAAAACCACTCTATAGGCCATACCAAAAGTGTATGGATGGGTTAATGGTGGTGTCAAATATAGCCTGTGGACTCTTATCTGGCCTCTGCTTCAGAAGAAGAGAGATCTGGCTTTGAGTCCTGACTTTTTCACTTGGTAGCTGTAAGACCTCATCTGTGATTCATATTCCTCATCTGGCTCAGAGTCTGGCATGCAGAAAATGCTCTGTAAATGTTAGTTCAATCTCTCTCACTCTCAAACACATACACTGGTTGCTCTTTGAATTATTTAATTGTGATGGAAAGCACATCTTATAGCAGTAATTATTGTATTTAAAATTAAGAAAAATTCAGTAGTATTTGTGTTTCCTTTGAATGCTATATGAGTGGCAAACTAAGGAAATGCTCTCTCTCCCATCTAATCCTGGAATGATATGATGGGTAGAGGCTTACATGCTCATTTCATTTCTTATACAAGGAATTAGGGTAGCAGGGTGTTGTGGCACATGCCCAGCATTTGTGAGGCTGAGGCAGGGGGATTGTGAGTGTGAGGACAGCCTGGGATACATAGTGAGGCCCTATCTCAAAAAATCCCAAACAACAATAACAACACAAAAAACAAAAAACACACACAAAACAAAAAACAAATAAACTATGGTTTAAAAATCAGACAACCTCCTACTCAAATCAGTATTCAATGGTCAGGTATTTACCAATTTCCTCCAAAAAAGGAAATCCATGTACCTATTTCTACTGTCTAAAAAGGAAACACTTTAAAATAACCTACCTCATAATGTTTCCCTAAATTGTCATAACCAAAGTCTTGTTCTAAGAAATTTGCAGAGATAATGAAAACTGCATGAAATGGGAAAAGGCTTATATGGGTGAATTGTTTTATAGATTGCATAGATAGTATATTAATCAGCTATGATAGTATTAATGTTCTATTACAAATTACTGCAAAACTCCATGGCTTAAGACAATAAGCATTTATTTCTTGCTCACATATCTTTGGATCTGTTGTGGTTTAAGCTGATCTAGGCTTGACGTCACCAGAACTTGGCTCCTACCTATAGATTGGATCCAGGTACGTGCTAGGGATTTCTTATCTTCCTTGGACCACCATGCTATTCTCCTAGCAAAAGACAGAAGATCAGGAGATCAAACCTGATTAATCATTTCAAGCCTCAGCTTCAAAGTTTCTTTACATTAGTCAGGCAAAGTAAGTCATACAGTTTTGCTCAAGTTAAGGGATGGAAAAATATATTCCCACCATGAGGCCATGGTAATAGAGTAGATATAGTAATAGAAGAGTAAAGAATTCAGTTTAATAATTCAGTATTTTTCAGACACCATAATAACACAGGTATTTTTGAACTATGTCTTGTGAAGTTCTATTCTCTATAGAACATTACTGAAGTTTGTCTAAAAGTGTTTTGGAAATTTCTTTCAGATTGAAATGATTGTTGGGTATATTCTGGTGTAGAATGTAGAAAGAGCAAATGATAGAGGAAATCCAAATCTATCTCCTAAAGAAACTCTCTGGTTTCTCCTACTGATACCTTTTCCTATGACCTACTTTGATGAGGGTCTTCTAACCTACTACGCCACTCTCAGTCCAACTGCATTTGCTTTCCAAAGCATGTAGCTTTGCCCTCAGCTACACAGAATACCACAAATCCTGGATTCTCCTTAAGGTTCAGTTTTTTATTTTTATGCTGTTGAACTTATGTCAAAGTCTTAGTGGAAAGAGATAGTTCTTGTGGAGTAATGCTTTCCATAGTCTTCCTAAGTGTTCTAAATATTTTCCTTGGATCAAATTAGATTCCAAGAAGGCTCTATATCTAAACTACTGTATTTAGACCTTTGCAAAATTGCCAATACTGAATTGAGTTTTAATGTTATACTCTCAGTTTTTATTAAAGTTATTATAAGAGAAAGTCACATAAAATTTGATTTTATATTTGTTTTATTTAAATTTGATTTGATTTGTTTTAATCGTACTGTCACTGAGGTCATCTTATGGCTCAATGGCCTCGTTGAGTCTCGAATTTAATGCCAGAAAGGATGATTATTTTGTCCTGAGGAATAGATATGTTTCTTCATTTCTTTTTTTTTCATTTTCCACATTTTATTAGTAATTCTTAGGTGATATACAAATTAATAGGTCTTATTATAACATTTCCATACATGCCTATCATTGTGCATTGCTCATATTCAGGACCCATTATTGTCTCATGTCCCTTCCCCCCTACTGCTCTTCCTCTTCCTTCCCACAAACTGTCCCCTTCTGCTTGCATTTTTTTATTGGAAATTCTTAATGTACACCTTAATGTGATTCATTCTGACATGCTTTTCATTGTGACATTTCCATATACGCATTTTGTTGTACAATATTCATATAGGTTCCCCCTTACCCTCTTGTATGCTTCCTCCCCCCGTTCCACCCCCCATCAAAGACTTTTCTACCATTTACTTGTCTTTTTATGGTAATATTTTTCTATATATCCTTGTGTTCCAGTTCTGTTTAAGATAGAAACTTTTCCTGTAGTGAACTTTCTTTTTACCTTGTCAGAACTATTACATGCATTTTCTAGACCATCTATAATAATACCATTCTTAGCTTTTTTTTTCTTTTATTATGATCCAACCTTTGTATAGGATTTTTTCCTTCTTATAATTTTGATTCAGCTCCCACATATGAGTGAGAACATGTAGTGTTTCTCTTTCTGGGCTTGTGTTCGTTCACTTAAAATAATTTTCTCCAATTCCATCCATTTTGCAGCAAATGGCCTTCTTTTTTTTTTTGATTGGTGAATAGTATTCCTTTGTGTATATGTACCATAGTTTTTTTATCCATTCTTCTGATGAAGAGCACTTTGGTTGATTCCATATCCTTGCTATTGTGAAAAGTGCTGCATTGAACATGGAGATGCAGGTGTCTCTGTGGTATGATGACACATCTCCCTTTGGGTAAATTCTCAATAGTGTTATAATGTTTCTTCATTTCTTTTCTTTCTTTCTTTCTTTCTTTTTTTTTTTTTTTTTTTTTGCGGTACTGGGGGCTGAACCCAGGGCCTCTCGCCTGCATTCTTTGCAAGTGCTGGACCATTGAGCTGCGCCACCAGCCTATTTTTTTTTTTTTACTTTTTGAGACGGGGTCTCGCTAAGTTACTCAGAGTGCCTCTGGTCTCAAACTTGCAATTCTCCTGCCTCCGCCTCCCAAGCCGCTGGCATTACAGGCGTGCACCACCCGGCCGGCCACGTTTCTTCATTTCTGAAAGTTATAAAATCTGTCCCCTTTTGGTTTGGTCCTTGACGCAAGGAAATTAAGAGACAAATCAAATGATCCACCACACTAAGTACACAGCCTTTATGATTTCTTTTTTTACTTTCTTTCATGGTAGATTTTCTATTTCTATCTCACTGTAAGGAAACATACAGATAGATAGGGAGATAAGTCTTTGTTAGGGTAAGCTACAAAAAATGTCTTAAGACATGTCTTCTACTATGCCATGCATCTTTTTTAATGTTAAGGTAAACTTATCATTTCCACATAGTCATTGAAAACACCTAAGAAATATTGGAGTCAGGGTTAAAGGTTTAGCAAATTTAATAAGATATTTGAATTATCTTCTCAAAATCTGAACATTATATAACAAACATTTAAATGTATTCTGAGCTTTAATCTTTCTGAAAATGATGAATGAACAGATTTAAATTGTGCCTTGCTTGCCATTAATAATTTACACATTATAAATTCTATTGAAGAAAATATATTAGAATAATTTTTGTATATTGAAGAATTAGCAAAAATATAACCTCTAAAGAATATTTGTTAGTTAGGTGCCATTGAGTCGGTATCTGACTCATAGCAACCCTACGTACAACAAGTGAAACACCATTGCCAGTGCTTCTCTGCTGTTCATAGGGTTTTCAATGGCAGACTGACTTTTGGGAGTGGGTTGCCAGGTCTATCTCCCAAGTCTAAAGAATATAACCTACTTCATTCCAATTGCAAGACCTCTTCAATTGTAATTTTATTCTCTCATGTTGTTTTTATAGTTTGCTTAGGACATGCAATACAAAACACTAAAATTGCCATAAAATTTTGGTAGACTTAACAAACACAAAAGCATCCAAAAAGCGCTACTTGTTAATTTTTTTTCAATTAATATACTAAAAGTAGTTTTAGGTTTACAGAAAAATTGAGCACAGAGTACAGAGTTTCCATATACTGCCCGTCTCCTGACCTATGGTAGTATTTCATTTTAATAAAAATAGTTTGTTAAAAATTTTGAGCCAAGATTATTTCCTCTCATCCTTTAGTGTCCCTTCTAGAGTCACACACATTCAGTATTTGCTAAGTAAATTGTTGTTGTTGTTGTTAGGTGCCGTCGAGTCGGTATCCGACTCATAGCGACCCTCTGTACAACAGGGGAAACACTATTGTCAGTGCTTCTCTGCTGTTCATAGGGGTTTCAATGGCAAATTGATTTTTGGGAGGGGGTTGCCAGGTCCTTCTCCCAAGCCTGCAGCACCTGGTGTTCCAGGCGGTCTCCCATCCAGGTACTAACCAGGCTCGGCTTAGTTTCTGAGATCTGACGAGATCGGATTCCACAGGACTACAGCTGCAGGCCAAAGTAAATTAGATAGATAAATTAAATGTAGGTTTTATCAATATTACCAATACTATTTCTTTTCAGGGAGTTTCCTTTAATAATCTACAGATTTGTCATTTATCCCCCCCCCCATTAAATCTGGTACTGTTTGAGACAGTGGAGTAGAAAGAAGTGATTCTACTCTTAATTTGGAAAGATTATCTCACTATAACAATAGGCCATTTGCAGCTATGACCTCCAGTGACCTCCTTTGTTATTCTACTCATAGATGTCAAATAGATGGACCATAATGGTAAGTGAAATATTATAGATTATAATGCTTAAACTGAGTAAGACTGGGAATAAGTATACTTATGTTTAATGACAAAAATATAAAAATTATGCTTAGTCATTGCTGTTAGAATAATTCTTTGGCATCTCCTTTTAGGTGCCTCTAATTTGTTCTGGTTTTCTTTTTATATATTTTATCCATTTCTATCAATTTTAATGCCTGGTTGTTTTCTTCATCAATTATTGTTTAAAGACAGTTTTGAAAATATCTTCAGTTATATAAAATTCCTTTCTTCATTCTTTTTCAGAAGTCCTCCAATTGTTTTTCAAAGAATGTTTAGCAAATGTCAAGGACAAATGCAGAGCAAGTCTTGACTAGATTCTGGGAATGATGAGTGGATGAGGTCTCTTTGCCTTTTGTCTTTCCCAGGACAGAGTTGAGCCTTAGCTAAGTCTGGTCATTTTTGACTGCCCATTCATATATAATGTGTGGAACTGAAAGTATAACTGGAAGTGTGCAGGGGCAGAACTTGTGCATTTGTGGGGAATTGCTATGGAATGACTGTGGACTCACATATTCCTGTGGGAAATCCCTAATTATTGGTATCCATAGGAATTTTCTTGTGAGCTCATTAATTTCACCAGAGTAGCACACCAATCTCTTGTGGTTGGGGCAAGGGTTAGGGAGCAAGAAATGGGCAAATCTTGGCTTCTGGGTTTCTCAGACTCAAAAGAGGGAAGAAAGATGGAGTTTCATAATTCAATGTGTAGGCCTTCTCTTAATAATTTCTCTGGTTTCAGTGTTGTGCTTCCTGCATTGTGTAACAAACAAAAATGCCAGTTTTGAAAAGAATCCTGAAAAACAAAGTTTTAGACATATCAAAAGCCAAAATCTTGCTATCCTCTCCAAAACTTGCCTTCTCACAGTTCACTCATCCTGATAAATACCTTTATCATTCCAGTTGCTCAGAATAAAGTTCGGCACCATTCTTCACTCCTCTTTTTTTCTCCTCATGTTTACACCTGACCTATTGGTAAATCTTCTTGGCTCCTCTCCCCAAACAGATCTGCTTTTCACTATTTGGTATAATTGCCCATCTTCTTTTGTCTATTGGGGATCATTTCATATTCACTAACTTGGTTTTTTTTTTAATCTGTTGCCAATGATTAATCTATTTTATCCTCTTGAAATAATAAGCCATTACTTGCCTTTGTGCTTTCCTGCCACAGCTTTCTGCCCTGGGCCTGACCACTGGTCCTGTGTCATGGTACCTACAAACCTCCTTACCCTCTAATCACAGTTTGGGATTTCACTGCCTTAGACTTTCCCTACACCAAATCCTGGGAGGCAGGGCACTGATGGTGCAGAAAGGAAAAGAAACAAATGCAACACACCATCTCCTTTGCAACTCTGTCCTAGGCCATAAAAGTAACTCCACAGAAAATAACTGCAAATACCATTATGCTGGTTGCTTGTTGATTTGTTCTGAGACCCATTCTTTTCCCTTCCTTTATTCTGTCCTTGATTGTAGGGCATCAACTTCTTAATATTCTTTGGATAAGTGTCCTCCAAAGGCCCATGTATTAATGGCTTATTCCCCAACCTATGATGTTATTGAAGGTGGTAGAACCTTTAAGTGGTAGAGCTTAGAAGGAGTTCTTCCCGTCACTAGGAACATGCCTTGAAGAGGTTTTTGAGACTCCAGCCACTTCCTTTTTCTCTCTTTAGTATTCTGGCCATGAGGTGAAAAGTTTTGCAACCTGCTGCCACCATGATGTGCTATAGGCCCCAGAGCAACAGAACCAATCAATCATGGTCTGAAATCTCCAAAAATGAGCACGAATTCAACATTTTTTTCTTTGTAAACTGACTATCTCAGCTATTTTATTATAGTAATGGAAAGCTCATTACCACACCTTTCTAAACTGCATTTCCAAGGCTTTTAGACAACTGATTTTTAGTTAGGATTGACCAGTTGAGAGGAATTGAGTAGAGATTGGAGGGTGAGAAGTAGCAAAGCAAGGTTATTTTTCTTCCTTTTTCTCTGCTTTGTGCACTCTCTCAGGCAGGGTTTGAGCACCATTGCGCTCTCTCTCCCTCGCTCGCTCTCTCTCTCTCTCTCTCTCTCTCTCTCTCTCCAGCCCTCCTGAGCTCTGGTTCTACCATTTCCTCCCTTTGTCCTTTCGCTGTGGGAGTAATAGTAGTTTCCCACCATTCATAAACACTATTTCTCCTCACTGAGTGATTGCCCTACCAGCTCTCCCATCACTTTGTGACTAGTTCCCCACATTGAATTTCTCCTTTTAAAAATCTCAGTTCTGCTTTCCTGTCTAGACCCTGACTGATATGGCCAATTTTTAAATTCCTGCCATATAATGCTCTACTTTTGTGCTTATAACCAGACTTTCCTTTAAAGTGTAGTTAATATTTGTTTTATTTCACATCTATTCTTAACGTTTAACATAAAATTCCCTACCTTCTATAAGAATGGAATAATTTTAGAATCTTAGTCTAAGAATTTTTCAACACCAAAAATAGTAGCTTTCATTTTCAAAAAACATCAAGTATTATGAACTGAAGTAGATGCTTCTAGAACATTTTCTTGAATCCTTGCTATAACCACACTACTACTCTCTGTTTATAACAGGAGAAAACTAAGGTCCCAAGAAGTTAAGTAACAAAATTACATAGGTTGTAGGTGGTGAGGCTTAGCTTCACATTTGCCCATGTGTTATAAAATTGCTTCCCACTACCCCACTCTACCTTCCTAACATACTCCATGTCTGTCTTTACTTTGATCAGCACTTGTTCATCCTTCTAATTTTAATAAGCACAAATAGGTTTTATTATATTGGTACACAGCAATTTCAGGACTACAGGAAAGAAATATGAATTTAGAAAATACTTAGTCATAGGGAACCAATTGTGTCTCAGTTGTATCAACAATTGTACATGGGTTTAAATGTCATTCTGGTCACTATTGCACACTCAAATAATGGAAACAAAATCTATCTTAAAAGTTAATTTTATCATCTGAAACAGGAGTCCTCAACCCTTGGTATTGGTCCATGGCCTATTAGGACACAAAGCAGGAGGTGAGTGGCGGGTGAGCAAACTCTCATCTGTGAAAAACAGCCACTCCCCATCGCTGGTATTACTACCTGAGCTTTGCTATTGATCTGAAGAAAAACTGTCTTCCATGAAACCAGTTCCTGGTGCCCCAAAGGCTGAGGACTACTGATCTGAAACTAATCATATTTCCCTATCCTTTGAACACTACAATGAATTTACTGCAGAATAGGTATTTCCATTTATTCTACCAAATAAATAAATAAATAAATAAATAAAATGGAGAAATAAAATCAAAGCACTTGTTGCTTTACTGACTTAATGAATAAAGGAAGCTGTTCCCCAAGCAAAGCTGCCAATTTAGCAAAGGAACAGGAGCTGTAATGAAACAGAGTCCAATCCCTGAAAGCTTGAAATCCAAAACAGTATGCTAAGGGCTTATGTGGCCACAAACATGAGAGCGTCCACACACAGTTTGTACATTATTTTCAAGTATCATGTCCAAAGAAGCTAGAAAGAAAAGTATGAACCAAAGAAGTGCTGAGGTCGGCATATCAACTGGGAATTAACAACAGACAATGAAGGAATCATCAATTTCATTTGGAATAGAAAATAAAACATGGCCCTATCTTCCTTCTTTTTAATATCAAACTCTTGACCCTGGCATTTGTCTTCAATAGTTACAAATCCTCAGAAGGAATTTCATATAATTTCACAGATAACACTTGCATGTAGATTTGTATTTTGTGGATTTTTCTGTGACAAGTTAACATTTCATACCACTTTCTCTCTACTGTCTGACATTCACTATTGCCAATTCCTTCCAATATTGGCTATCATTTTGATAACTGACAAGAGCTGGCTACTGAGCTAGACAGTTCAGAAGTCTTTTTAAAAACATGTGTTAAGAAATAACAAATTATATGCTATTATTGAGTAAAACATAAGTACCCTGCAAACATATTCCTAATTGAAAATACTCCATAATATTAGCACATTTTTTTTTTTCGGTGTGGTACTGGAGGGCTGAATCCTAGGCCTCATGCCTACTTTGCAAGTGCTCTACCATTGAGCTGCATCTCAGCACCCTTTTTACTTTATATCTTGAGACAAAGTCTCACTAAATTATGCAGGCTGCCTCTGGCCTTCAATGCGTGATCCTCCTACCTCTACCTCCCAGGTCACTGGGATTACGGGCATGCCCCACCATGCCTGGCTTTATCACACATTCTTAAGACAAAGAGAAAAGATTTCTTGAATGACATATTGTTCTAAATACACCTGTGTGCCTGATCTCATATTAGGAAAGATGATCAGAAGTTGAGTATATACCATTGTTTGTTGTTAGGTGCCATCGAGTTGGGTCCAACTCATAGTAACCCTATGTACAACACACCAAAACGCTACCCAACACTCTGCCATGCACATGATCTTTTTAAGTTTGAGCCCATTGTTGTAGCCACTGAACTTCTCATTTTGAGCCATGCCACGTCAGCAAAAGGAGGTCCTGGGGCTTTATTCCATTCTTATCATTAATGTTGACTCTACTTTGAGGAGAGAACTCTTCCCCAATCATTTTTTGAGTACCTTCCAGCCTAGGGGGCCTCCTTATTTGACAGTGTTTCTCTGCTATTCATAGGGTTTTCAATAGCTGATTGTTTTGGGAGTGTGTTGCCAGATCCTTCTCCTTAGGCTTAGTTTGGAAGCTCAACTGAAACCTGTCCACTATGGGTGGTCCTGCTAGTATCTGAGATACTGGTGGCATAGCTTTTAGCATCACAGCAACACACAAGCCCCCACAGTACAATAAGCTGACAGACACGTGAGGGGATACCATTGTTTATCCTAATGCAAAGTAAAGTTGCATGTTGCTGAGTTCTGATAGATTCACCACAAATGTGATAAAAATAAAGATCCTTCATTTAATACTCCTCTAGCAAACAATAATAAATTCCTACTTTAAAAAAAATTGGGCCAGGCACGATAGCACATGCCTGTAATCCCAGTGACTTGGGAGGTGGAGGAAGGAAAATTGTGAGTCCGAGACCAGACACAGCCTGCATAACTTAGCAAAGCCCTGACTCAAAATAAAAATAAAGGTAAAAATGGGCTAGGAGTGCAGGCTAGTGGTAGAACACTGCAAAGTATCTGCAAGGCCCTGGTTTCAATCCCCAAGTACAAACAAAACAAAACAAAACTCAGCCAGGCACGGTGGCGCATGCCTGTAATCCCAGTGGGTTGGGCGGGGGCGGTGCGGAGGCAGGAGGATCACAAGTTTGAGACCAGAGGCAGTCTGAGTAATTTAGTGAGACCCTGTCTCAAAAAAGTAAAAAAAAATTGGGCTGGGGGTGCAGCTCAGTGGGCCAGCACTTGCAGAGCATGCAAGCGCGAGGCCCTGGGTTCAACCTCCAGTAACACACATACACACACACACACACACACACACACACGCACAACAACAACAACAACAAAACAAAACTCTAAACTTCTCAAGTTTCCTAATATCAGTGGTTTGAAACCTGTAAAAATAAAAACAGAAAAAAGACAGGGATGATCACTAGCTTACCACTTATATGTACTGTTCAACTAAAAATGCCTGGGTAATCCTATTGTCCATACTTGTAGAAACTGTCACATTCACCAGTCAGGACTGGCCCTGGATCATCCATCAAAACAATGATTGTTACCATCATTTATTAGCTTGAAGCTTTTCAACTCAAGGTGTTATGTAAATTTATGACATTAATTTTCTACCAAATATATATGGCTATAGGTATCAATGCCTGCAGCTGTAGCCCTGTGGCATCCGATCCTGTCAGATCTCGGAAGCTAAGCAGGGCCAGGCCTGGTTAGTACCTGGGTGGGAGACCGCCTGGGAACACCAGAAGCTGTAGGCTTGGGAGAAGGACCTGGCAACCCCCTCCCAAAAATCAATCTGCCATTGAAAACCCTATGAACAGCAGAGAAGCACTGACAATAGTGTTTCCCCTGTTTTACAGAGGGTTGCTATGAGTTGGATACCGACTCGACGGCACCTAACAACAACAACAACAATAGGTATCAATATAAAAAATTTGGATTGAATGCTTTACTACTTCTCGGTGTGGACTTCGAATAAATTAAACTCTCCAATCCTCACTGTTTTTACCTATCGAATGGGGCAAGCCATAGAGTAGTTCTTCATAGAGAAAACTAAACTGGATAATGCTTAGTGGAAGAGCACCTGCTTAGCAAGCATGAGGCCTTGGGTTTGGTCCCCAGCACTGGAGGGAAAAAAAAAATCAGTTTAAGAGGTTAGGGGTTCCCAGCACCAGTTTTAAAAAATCTAATTAAGAAGAACAGATTCATTCTTCTTCCAAAGATGCAGTTGGAAGAAGACAAAAACATATTTGATTACTGCAGGGAAAACAACATTGACCATACAACCAAAGCCATCAAATCGAAAAATGTGGAAGTGAATATGAAAGATGAAGAGGGCAGAACTCTACTTCACTGGGCATGTGATAGAGGACATAAGGAACTAGTCACAGTCTTGCTACAGTGTACAGCTGACATTAATTGTCAGAACATTTTGTCCCTTCTGCTGCCGCGGGTCAGGCCTACGAGCGCGAACTCCACAGAAATTTGGGCACACATATATCCGGATCCCAGTCACATCAGAGGTGAGCCCAAATCACCCCACTGAGCTGCGGAGAGATTTGGAACTTGTGGAGCCGGCCAGGTTGCACGCGGGGGAAGCCGCTTGCCCTGGCGCGCGGCTGGGGAGCTCTTTCTCCGCGGCGCACCC
>VMDO01019234.1:0-40162 GCA_007922755.1 Pedetes capensis | reverse complement strand
TTTTTTGCAGTACTGGGGGTTGAACCCAGGGCCTCATGCTTGCATGCTCTGCAAGTGCTGCACCCTCAGCCCATTTTTTTTTACTTTTTGAGACAGGGTCTCACTAAGTTATTAAGACTGCCTCTGGTCTTGAACTTGCGATCCTCCTGCTTCCGCCTCCCAAGCCACTGGGATTACAGGTGTCCGCCATGGCGCCCAGCTGGATTCATTCCTTTCTTGAAATGTGTTCATTTTCAGAAAAGTCCAAATCTTCATAAAGAAAATATGTCAACTGTCAGGTAAGTAATTGACTACCCAAGGTGTTCACTTCCTAATCTCCAAGGTCTAGGAATATGTTACATCACATGACAAAGAACTAAAGTAACAGATGGATTTATGGGTAATCATCAGCCAATCATACCTTCAATCATCTGGGTGGGCACAGTAGAAATCACAGTTTCTTGAATGGGAATGCAAGGACAGAAGTATCAGTGTCAAAGTGATATGATGTGAGAAAGACTTGATCAGCCACAGCTGGCTTTGAGGATGGAAGAAGATCACAACCCGAGGGATGCTGGTGGCCTTTAGAAACTGGAAAAGGCAAAGAAAAATATTTTTCCTAGAGAAAGAAACATGGTGCTGATATTTGATTTTAGTTCAGTGAAACTCACTTTGAACATCTGACCTCCAGACTATAAGAAAATAAATGTGAATGGTTTTAAGACAGTAAGTGTGCAATAATTTGTTACAGGAACAACAGAATCTAAGACAGTGATGAATAGGAGAGCTAAGACAGTTTCAAGGTGAAAAGTATCACAGAAACTCCTCCATATGGATTTTGGAAAATTGGCTATAAGTCAATTTGGTCCTAAGCTCAAAATTACAATATGAAAACTACCTCCCACAGCACCAGTGGAATGGTGTTAGAGTTGACATCTTTTGTTCTTGGGAAGAACTTAATTCTTATCTATAAAACTAAGTATAAGACTGAAAATGAAGGTCTTTTCTATGTTATGAAGTATTATTTCCTATATGGTGCGTATGCCACACTGAAGACATTGTGCTCAGAAGCAGAGTTCAAGTGAAAGTCAAGGTTCCTTTTCTCAGTTTCTGAGCATTGCTATGTTTACTGAGCCTCACTCTGAGCACTCAGCTCCGTTGTCTTCCCCAGGAGCTCACCCCAGTAGCCAGAGCAGGCTTCCCCCTACTTCTGTGGGAACTGCTGCACACAAAATTGGCCCCAAGGACTGGACTAAACTTTTTAAAATATTATTTCATTCTGTGCCTTAATTAAAAATAAGGGAAAAAAAAAGACTAAAAGCATTTCTTGTTAACTCACCTCAGGTTATATTTGCCAACATTCTAATTCCTTAGCCACTAACCACATTAAACTTTTACTTCATTTGTTTTAAAAATTGCATCTATCTTATCCTTCAGAGTTACTCAGGATTTATTGGCTCTTGCCCTGCACAATTATGAAGTTTTGTTCATTGAGCACCTACTGTTAGCCCTTAAAATTCTAACCACATTTATTCATTCATTCTATCTACTTAGTTACTATTCTTTGCCAAGCATGGTTCCGAATGTTGAAATTGCAATGATGAACAAAAATTACAAAATCCTGGGATTTACGGAACTTTTAAATTCCAGTAAAAATAGAAGAGAGACATAAAAAACAAACATGTGCTTATATATGTGCATACATAAAGAATACTCATTTTAGGTGGTTATGCCAGGGGTAAGTAAAATTAAACAATGAAACCCAGAATGAACTTCCAGTGTAAGACGGCAGACAAGAGGCAGCCTCTATGTGATGTGGTAAAACAAAGGAGTCAGGAGGGAGGGGACTCTGTCCCAAAGAAAGAAGGTCTAGAAACACACACACACACACACACACACACACACACACACACACACAAAACATAGAGAAAATGGTGGTATTGTCCTACGGTGCAGAACAGAGCAGAGCAGCCAGAGGGAGTGAGCAGGACACATGTCCAGCCATAGCTTCCTGAAGGGAAGAGAACTGGAGCACTCAACCAAAGAGTAAGTGGGCAGATCTGGCTGTCAGACTGGCAGTTTCACAGGAAAAAGCCACCATAGTCGTTGAAGCCCTTGGACTCTTTGACGGATTTGGTGAGACAGTGGTGCTCCCTGATCGGGTTGATCAACATTGGAGAGGAGATTCATTTATCCATACTCCATGTCTAGGACAGCTATGAACAAGCGCCATCTTGAGAGGAAACCTACTATGTGAGACTGAGCTACACCAGGGAGCCTGAAAACAAAGAAATAATCCCCGGTAGAGAACCTGGTGGTATCCTACCACAACCCCAGCATGTGTAACAGCTGCAGCAGGTGAGATGCTGACTCACTGAGAGGTTGGGGCACCAAGAAGTTCAGGAAAGATGGTCAGACACTAGCCTCAACCTCTGGAGAGAGGAGACAATTCTATCTCCTGAAGGGAATTTTGGAAGATGTCAAATCTCAGCTGTGGTCAGGTAAAGAGATTTCCTCTTCAACCGACCACTACTTCTACCTATCAGACTCCAATATCAGAGGCCACAGAAAGAAAAACATTCTAGTACTTTCTTCTTTCTTTCTTTCTTTCTTGTTTCTTTCTTCTTGCTATGCTAAGTGACTGAACTCAGGACCTTGCATGTGGAAAGTGCTATACCACTTTGCAGTACCCCCAGCCCTCTTCTTATTTTGCTTTGAGATGAGATCCTGTTAAATTGTGTAGGTTGCCTCAGGCCTGGGGCTCAAGATCTTCTTGCCTCATCTTCCAAAGACTCTAGGGTTGCAGAGGTGCAACATGGTCTCCAGGTTTTTTGTTTGTTTGTTTTTAGTGCGTCTTCCTTCTTTCCAGTGTTCATTTTCATTTCCTTATTTTTTTAATGTAACTTTTATGTTTTCTTTTTTAGCTTTCTTTTTTATCTTTTGCTGCCTGTGTATCTCTTTTTCTATCTACTACACTTTTATTATCACTTGTACTATTTTAAAAAGAAATATCTTAGCCTTTGACTTATTGTTCTGTTATATTTATATAATTTTGTTTATACATTTCTTCTTTATTGTGCAGTCAGACTTTATCTTTGCCTTTTAGCCCTGCCTCTCCCTAAAATTCATTTCCTTTCTAGATCTTATTTTGCTTTTATTTTACTTAACCCTTCTTTCTCCCCTTTTCCTTTCTTCTCTTCTTAGTTCAGGCAATTATAATTTTTGCCTTCACTCTAAATATTTTGTAACTTCATTGCTTACTCTATATTATTGTTGCCATTCTCTGGTCTATGGACATTGGTGGTGCAGTAGTTGGCTTTAAGTGATTTTAAGTATATATCTATATCTGGTTGATCAGGTATTATATCTATAGCAATGGTTTGTCTTCTGCTCTGGGAGTGGTACTGAGGATTGAGATCTCAAGAGAAAGCTGCTTACTAAGAATATCCCCAAAATAAAAGAGGAAGAGATATCCATCCCTACAGATGCACATATAGCTTACCAGATACATTGTTGTTGTTAGGTACTGTGGAGTTGGTGTCTGACTCATAGAGACACTACATACAACAGAAGAAACACTATTGTCAGTGCTTCTCTGCTATCCATAGAGTTTTCAATGGCAGATTGATTTTTGGGAGTGGGTTGCCAGGTCCTTCTCCCAAGCCTACAGCACCTCATGTTCCCAGGCTGTCTCCCATCCAAGTACTAACCAGGTCCAACTCTGCTTAGCTTCCAAGATCTGATGGGATCAGACACCACAGTGCTACAGCTACAAGCCCTATCAGATACATAAGAAACATGAAAAATTAAGGCAGTATGTCTCCTTCAAAAGACTAATTCTTTTAGCTACTGAACCTAATGATACTGAAATTGAATATCAGGCAGACAATTCAAAAATCTTTTTGTAAAAATTGTCAATGACTTCAAAGAATACACAAACAAACGAATGAATAAAGTAAGAAAATTAATAGAGGACCTAAGTCAGAAAGTCATCAATGTAGAAGACAAAATCAGCAAAATGGATGAAATATTCAGCAAGAAAATTGAGATTTTAGAACAAAAAGAAACTTTAGAATGGCAGAACTCAATAAATAATTTAAAAAAAAAACCACAGTGAAAAGCATCTCCGGTAGATTAGCTCAAGCAGAAGATAGAATATCAGGAATAGAACCACAAGGTTGACTCACATATCAACATTCAGATATCAACAAAGAAAAAAATAAATAAAAGAACATGACCACAACTTCCAAGAACTCTGGGACATGATCAAGAGACCAAACTTAAGAATCCAGAAAGTAGAAGAAGAGGCTGAGATAAAAACTAAAGGTATAGAAAACTTATTCAATAAAATCATAGTAGAAAATTTCCCAAATCTTGGGAAATAAATGGAAGTCCAACCACAAGCAGCATTTAACACACCAAATAGACATGACCAAAAAAGAACTTCCCCATGACATATTATAAAAATTTAAATGCCAAGACTATAGAACAAAGAAATAGTATTAAAAACTGCAAGAGAAAAATATCAACTCATTTACAAAACAAACCCATCAGAACAACATCAGACCTCTCAGCACAAACCCTAAAATGTAAGAAAGCATGGACTAATACATTTCAACCACTGAAAGTAAATAACTGCCAACCAAGATTATTATATTCATCAAAGTTACCATTAAAAATTGATGGAGAAACAAAGACCTCCCAAGACAAGCAAACACTAAAGTAATGCATGATCACCAAGCCAGCACTGCAGAAGACACTTGAAAGGAATCCTATATACACGATAGGAAGGAAGACAGTCTATACAACAAGAGCATAGAAAAGAATAAACTTCATGAAAGCAACAGATGAACTAAGGAGAAACAACAAAGAATCAGTTATGTCTAACTCAAAAAACCAACAATTCCTGAATATGAACATGAGAATAAAACAAAGAATATATGAACCAGCCAGGAAAATACTTAACACAATTACAAGAACCAGCAACTCCCCCTTAATAATGACCCTAAATATAAATGGAGTTAACTCTCAATTAAAAGGCATGCATTTGTACATTGGATTAAAAAAACAAGATCCACCAATCTGTTGTCTGCAATAAACAGATCTCACTGTTAAGAATATCCACAGACTGAAAGTAAAAGGCTGGAAATTGATATATGCCAAGCGAAGTGAAGCAAAAAAAGGAAGTGTAGCCATCCTTAGACAAAGTTGACTTCAAGTGAAAATTACTCCAAAGAGATAAAGTCATTACATACTCATAAAAGGAACAAATGATTAAGAAAATGTAACAATTGTGGATATATACATATATATATATATACACACACCAAACATTGGTGCACCAAACTTTATTAAAGGCACAGGTAGGTCTAGATACAATAATAGTAAATGACTTCTATAGCGCACTCTTATCAATAGATAGGACATCCAGAAAAATATCAACAAAGAAACTTCAGAGTTAAAGAGTACAATAGATCAAATTGAATTAATAGACATCTATAGACTAGTCCATCCAAATGTTACAGAATATGCATTTTTCTCAGCAGCCCATGGAACTTCCCCTAAAATAGGTCAAACTTTAGGCCATAAATCAAGTCTTAACAAATACAGGAAAACTGAAATTACTTCATGTATCTTACCAGACAATAGTGGAATAAAACTAGAAATTAACAGCAAGAGAAATTATAGAAACTGTACAAATACATTGAGAAAGACACTAAACAATAAACTCTTAAACGAGTGATAGGTCTTTGAAGAAATCGGGGAGGAAATCAAAAAATTCTGAGAATCAAATGATAATGAAAACACTACCCACTAGAACCCTTGGGATATAGCAAAGCTAGTTCTGAGAGGGAAGTTTATAGCTATGAAAGATAGAAATCAGAGAGCATTCAAGCAAATAACTTCATGATGCACCTCAAAGTCTTAGAAAAATAAGGACATCCAAAAACCAAAATCAATAAATGGAAAGAAGTAATAAAAATCAAAGTAGAAATTAATTAAATGGAAAATAAAAAAGAAAAAGAATTGATGAAACAGAGTGGTTATTTGAAAAGAGAAATAAGATCAACAAGCCCTTAGCCAAACTGACCAAAGAAAGAGAGAAAAGACTCAAAATAATAAAATTTGAGGTGAAAAAGGAAGCATTGTAAAAGAAACAAATGAAATCTGTAGAAACAGAAAAAGGTTACAGAAAAAGGTTTGTCATGATCCCACTGGCGCTTTGCAGACCAGCCGGACCTCAAGGTCCTTTGATAAGGGATATTATGTCACAAAGAAGGTCATACATGATAAACTAACCAGAGAGATGATGACGGGAATTCCTGTGAGTAAGGTTAACTTCTGAGAAATGAAAAAAAAAAACACTCTGTACTCCCCCTCCTTTAACCGCTAAAGAATTCTCACTTCTGTAACCTTGCTTTTCCACCCCTACCCTATAAAAGCCTTAACCAATGTGAGTCTGCTGCTGTTTTCTGAAAGTCCACTCCCAGGGACTGAAAGTAGCCAGCCGGCTGGTCTAAATAAACATTTCTGCTCCCGATCTGTTTGTGTCTTGGAGTATTTTTTCCGGAGTCAAGCCGCTGGGTACAACAATCGAGAGAATCATATTCTCTAAAAACCTGGAAAATTTAAATGAGATTAATAAGTTCCTAGATGCATATGCAGTAATAAAGAGACAACCAAGAAAAGCTCAGGACTGGATGGATTTACTATTGAGTTCTACTAAACTTTTGAAAAAGAATTAACACCAATGCTTCAAATTATTCCATAAAATATAAATGGAAAGATTACCACACTCATTCTATGAAGTGATTATTAACCTGATACCAAAACCAGACAAGGATACAACAAAAAAGGGAAAACTATAGACCAATTTCCCTGATTAACGTAGATGCAAAAATCTTTAACAAAATGCTTGCAAATTGACTTCAAAAACATATCAAGAAGATCATACACTATGATCAAGTTGGTTTAATTCCACGGATGCAAGGGTGGTCCAATATACACACACAAATAGACTCAGAGACAGAAATCACATGATCATATAAATAGATGCAGAAAATGCCTTTGACAAAGCTGAACATCCTTTCTTGATAAAAGCCTTCAAGAAAGTATGAGTAGAAGGAACATACCTCAACATTATAAAGGCAATATATGAAAAACATATAGTCAACATCACATTAAATGGGAAAAACCTGAAAGCATTTCCCCTCTAATCAGGAACAAGACAAGGATGTTCACTGTCTCCACAGCTACTCAATATAGTAATTGAAGTATTAGCCACAACAATAAGGCAACAGAAAGACATAAAAGGAAGCTAAATAGGAAAGGAGGAAGTCAAATTATCACTATTTGCATATAATATGACCCTATACTTAAAAGATCCTAAAGACTCTATCAGAAAACTCTTGGTGATAAATACTTACAGCAAAGTAGTAGGATATTAAAATCAACATATAAATACCAGTAGCTGTGCTGTATACCAACAATGACCAAGTAGAGAAAGAAATCAGGGGAATAATCCCATTCATAATAGCTTCAATACAAATAAAGTACCTTGGAATAAACCTAAACAATGAGGTAAAAGACATTTACAATTAAAACATTAAGACAAGGAAAAAAGAAATAGAAGAAAACACCAGAAGGTGGAAAGATCTCCCATGTCCATGGCTCAGAAGAGGTAATATTTTGAAAATGGCTATATTAACAAAAGGAATCTACAGATTCAATGCAATCCTCATCAAAATCCCAATGGCATTTGTCACAGAAACAAACAAACAAAAAAATCCTAAAATGCATATGGAAGCACAAATGACTTTGAATCACTAAAGCAATCCTGAGCAGAAAGAATAATACAGGGGAATCATAGTACCTGTTTTCAAATTATCTTATACAGCCATAACAACAAAAACTGCACGGTCCTGGCACAAAAACAGACACATAGACCAACAGAATTGACTAGAGGATCCAGAAATAAACCCATGTGGCTACAGCCACCTGATATTTGACAAAGGTGCCAAAAATATAAGTTGGAGAAAATAAAGCCTTTTCAACAAATGGAGCTGGGAGACCTAGATAATCTCATGTTGAAAACTGAAATCAGATCCCTCTCTCTCACCTTCTACAAAAATCAGTTCAAAATGCATCAAAGACCTTAATGTTACACCAGAAACTTTGAAACTGCTATACAGATCATGAAAGTAGAAGGGACCTATGTAGGAAAAGATAATGGACTAAAGAGAAGGGGAAGGGAGTAAGAAGAAAGGGTAATGAGAGAAAGAAATGGAAATATCAAATATTTTCCCTGTAAGGCAAAATCTCAATGGATAGACAAATAGAGAGACACAAAGACGGAACAAGCAAGTTGAAACAGGACTACTGGTGGGAAGGGAGGGAATGGGGGAAGCAATAGTTCGAGCCATCTTATAAACCTGCTCATTTATAATATACTCATTTTTCTTATTACCTGCTTAAAACACATCCTGCAGGGTGCCATGGCACATGCTTGTAATGCCAGCAACTCAGGAGCCTGAGGCAGGAGGCAGCCTGCACAACTTAGCAAAACCTGATCACAAAATAAAAAAATAAATAAATAAAAAGGGGGCTAATGGCACAGCTCAGAGGTGGACTACTTGCCTGGCACATGCAAAGTTCTGTGTTCAAACCCTAATTCTGAAAAAAATAAATTCTATAATTTTAAATCATAGGAAAATTTCCTAAAGCATTTTATAGAGAGAATAACTTACTTCAAGTACTTTATCCAGGGAGAAAAATTAAGATCTATTGATATAAAACAAAAATATATAAATGAAGTGTTAAAAGTTTTAAAATGTCAAAAAGTCAAACACTGTTATTTATACAGTGTAACATGCATGTGTATACACTAATAATTTAATTAAGAAATCACATCCACCAGAGAGAAAAATATTCTGCCAACTTTGATGCAAAAATGGCTTGACTTTTCTACAAATCAGTATTTATAAGTAATTGAGGTTTTCTTTTTGGCAAAAGGTCTCTCCAGAGACAAAGCATGTTGACATTAAGAATGTCCATTATAAAAATAACCAGAAATGTTGTTTAAAAATCGTCTCAGATGAAACGTTATCTTATCTTGTGCATTTAGGCTGTTAAAATAAAACAGCATTATAAAAATTATAAAACATGCATTTACATACAATATATGATATACTGATATACTCATTTATTTGAAGTTCTAAGTTTACTATTAAAGGGATTATACTTTCAGAAATAGCTCTTTAAATGACAAGAAAAGTGTCACTTCTGTACTTTCCTGTTCTATATGTTGTTTTGTGCTACTGAACAGCTAACCTTAATGTGATCTGGGTACATTTCACACATTGTTATATTTGTGCAATTTTTACACATGATTATGCTTCAAAAAACAATATACCACTTTATATGTACTTTTGCATGTTTTGCAGAATAAATATTAGCAATAACAGGCTTCCCAAATAAGCTATTTAAATGTGAAAAATGTCTTGTCACTTACCATTAGGCCATTTTAAAGAGAAAGAAAAACTTTTCAGTCATGCTATAAAATTTGCTAATGGATGCCTCAAAAAAAATCACAGAAGTAGAATTACAACTTTTAGGAACAAAATAAAGTCTAAAAAATATTTAGCCTCTACTTATTTTATAATGAGGAAAGTGGGTCCTGGATAATTTAAAAGTCCTGATAATTTCATTGAAAATGTTAGTGATCCAGTATGATTAATTTTATGGCTCTCAACCCCAAGCCTGAGTCTTTTCTTACTTCACCATGTCCTGCCAAAGGTATTGGTAATCTCCTATTGTTTATAATAAATAATCATAACTATCTTTTTCTAAAACTGAAATGAATTTTCCTTATTTTAGATAATTAATATTAACTCAACATTTCAAGAACACCAGTAACTCATTAAAATTCCACTAATCTTACTAAAGACATAGTAATGTCATCTAATTTTTTGAATTTCAAATAAAAATTTCTATGCAGCAAAATATGTGTTCTCTGGCTTCAGTTCTCTGCACAGTTGTTACATTCTTGGTGTAAAACAAATCTGGGTATCTATAATCCCTTTCTGTTCATCTTACTTTCACCCTCAAAAGCATTCTCATCCTTCAGCTGTGATTCAGTGTAACAAATGTTGTTGTCATTATTAGGTGCCCTCAAGTTGAGTCCAACTCAGAGCCACCCTATGTACAACAGGAGAAAACACTCCCCAACACTGTCATGCCCAGCACTATGTCAGTGCTTCTCTGCTATTCATAGGGTTTTCCATGGCTAATTGTTTCAGGATTGTTTCAGGAGTGGATTGCCATGTCTTTCTCCCATTTTTGCAGTGCTGGGGATCAATCCCAGGGCCTCAGAGAGTGCAGAGCTGCATTCTACCAACTGGGCTGAATCGAAGCCCAAATGTAACATATAGTGGTAATAAATTATAATTTTTTGAAATATCTATTTTAGTAATGAAAAACTACCCAAAGATTTAGTGGACTGTTTAAATCAGCTTTTGATCACAAAAATGGAGGGGGGGGGTTGTTGCTTTGTTTTATTTATTTTTTTATCAAAGGTGGCTTTTAGTCTATTTGCTCCAGATTTACCAAGTGCCCTTCCTGAAATGCAGAATCTGTGTCTTACTGAAATCCTATGGAAATTAATTTCTAGAAGTGAAGCCCCGAATTCTATGTTTTAAACAAATACTTCACATTCACAGAAAGCTTTATTTATATTTTTGATAAGAGTGACAACTTCACCTTTTCTTTAGCTCTTCCATGTCCATTAAAAAATATATCTGGTTCATAGTCCCAAACTCTCCTAACTAATGAAACAAAATTAGCTATAGCTTCAGTAGGAAAATGGTGGATGAGCAATTTCAGTAGAGAAGTAGGGAAGATTTGTGCAGAGATTAAATATGTCAAAGAAGTTTTGCAGCTAACTAATGATGCTAAAATTAGAAGTGAATTATTTTGACTCTGTTAGTTTCCTTTTCTCCTGCTTCTTTTATAAATTATGTTGATTTTCCTGAAATAGATGGAAACTTTTCAAAGCTAGAATATAATGTATATTAAATATTATAGTATATCTTTGTAATATGATGTTGTTGTTCTTGTTGTTAGGTGCCGTTGAGTCCGACTCATAGCAGCCCTGTGTACACCAGATCAAAACACTTGCCCATTCTGTGCCAGGCAAACAATCTTATTTATGTTTAAGACCATTGTTGCAGACACTGTGTCAATCCATCTGGTGGAGGGTTTTCCTCTTTTGCGTTGACCTGCCACTCTCCCAAACATGACGTCCTTCTCTAGGGATTGATCTCTCCTGACTACATGTCCAAAATACATAAGACCAGTCTGGCCATTCTTGCTTCCAAGGAGCACTCTGGTTGCACTTCTTCTAGGACAGATTTGTTGGTTCTTTTGGCAGTCCATGGTATATTCAATAGACGTCTCCAGCACCACAATTCAAAAGCATCAATTCTTTTTCTGTCTCCCTTGTTCAATGTCCAGCTTTCACAACCAAAGGATGCCACTGAAAATATCATGGCCTGAGTCAGACGCACCTTCGTCTTCAATGTGACATCTTTGCTTTTCAGTACTCTAAAGAGCTCTTTTGCCACAGCTTTTCCTAGAGCAATGCATCTTGATTTCTTAACTGCTGCTTCCACGGTGTTGATTATAGAGCCAAGCAAAGCAAAATCTTGGGCAACCTCAATCTTTTCTCCATTTATTGTGAAGTTGCGTGCTGACCCAGTTGTAAGGATTTTTGTTTTGTTAATGTTTAGTCATAACCCATATTGAAGGCTATGATCTTTGATCTTCATCAGTAAATGTTTTAAATCCTCTTCACTTTCAGCAAGCAGGTTGGGTCATCTGCATAATGCAGGTTGTTAATGAGTCTTTCTCCAATCTCGATGCCGCATTCTTCCTCATAAAGTCCAGCTTCTCAGATTATTTGCTCATGTAATATGATAGTATATACTTAATTTATATTTATATTATCAACAAATCTAAAATTAATACATTAGAAATAGTTCTTTAAATTGATACTAAAATACTTGTATTAACATTTGTATTATTATAGTATTCAGGATTTTAAAACATTATTTAGGATTAAACAAAATATTCTTTCTTGAAAAGTTAGAAGAAGCTTCATAGTATTTGCAAATAATGCAAAAGTGTTCTTCGTTGGAAAGCTATTCCATATTTTGCATTTATTCCAATACATATTGTATTAGTTTCTTAGATCTAAGACAACAAAATGTCACAACTTGTGGATTAAAACAATAGAAATGTATTGGTTCACAATTCTAGAAGTCTAAAAACAAGGTTCAACAGGGCCATGCTCCCTCTGAAACCTGGAAGGGAGTCCTCCCTGGCCTCCTCCAGCTTCTGGGTTGTTAGCAATCTTTGGTATTTCTTGGCTTGCAGCAGAATACCCCAGTGTGCCTTCATCTTGGCATGGTGTTCTTCATATGAGCTTGTGACTTTCCATGGCCCTCTTCCCATAAGCACACCACCCATGCTGCATTAGGAGCCCACCCTCCCCTAGGATGACCTCACCTTAACTAGTTACATTTGTAGTGACTTAATTTCCAAATGAGGTCACACTCTGGTACTAGAGATTAGGACTTCAAAATCTCTATTTTCTTTCTGATGGAGAGAAAAGTAACAACTCAAATCATAACACATGGAAAGAAAAGAGAAGGAATTTCAACTGCAGTTCTAGCAATGGTTTTCTAGTGATGCTTTGGATAAAGGTCAAGAAGGACATTTGAGTCATTCCTATTCTTAGTAATTGCTCCTACATTCATTTGGCTAAATTCATCCACAGTTCTGGAAAAGTGTCTTTATGCACTTGATGCTATGTTCAAATCCCAATAGAAATGACTAGTTCTTATATTTTAAACTTGCTTAATCAATGACATGCTTAGAAATAAGTCAATGTTTTAATTGTCTAAAAGAGATTCTGTTCCTATTATATTTTAATGCCTAATCAGATAAATGTTGTACTTTGTGGTCAAGAACTGCAAGTACAGTTTTGATGAGAACAAATTCACTTTTAAAGTGATAATGTCTATATATTTTTGTACTTGCATTTTATAAAGGAAATTTGAACCAAATATTTAGCATGTAAAAAGTGAAAAAAGTCTCTAATTTCAATTATCCAACTCTTTGACATACAGTACCTTCCCAGTCAAACTGACTTATTTCCATACTTGTTATTCTTATTCCTACATTAGTTCACCAACATCAAACACCAAAAACATCCTTTTTATCCTTCATTGTTCCGCTCTTTTCTTTCTTTCAATGCACAGTTTAAGTGACATCTTCTGCATGAACATTTCTACCTCTGAGAATCTTTCTCCTCTCAAATCTGCATCTCAGTAATAATCATGGTATTCAGAAATATCACATATAAATTTATAGAAATAGTTATACTTCTTCATGACAAGTTATGCTTGAGATTCTTGCACAGCATTTTGATTAAGAACATGAGCTCACCAATCTGATAAATTTAGAATCCATATCATGACTAACACACGTGGTTATGGCCAAATTACTTAATGTATCCGAGTCTGGGTTTCCTCTAACACGAAATGCAGGTAACAAAGTAACATGATGGGGCTCCTGTACATATTGAATATTGTGCATGCAGTTGATGCTACAAAAAAGAAAGAGAAGAGAAGAAAGAGAAGAAGAAAAAGAAAAAACCTAACTTGAAATTGTTGGGAATTAGGAATTACATTGTTGTTGTTGTTAGGTGCTGTCTAGTTGGGTCCAGTTTATGGTGACTCTATAAACAACAGAATGAAACACTACCCGACACAGTGCCATGCCTGGCACTATGTCAGTGCTTCTCTGCCATTAATAGGGTTTTCGATAGCTATTTACAGGATTGTTTCGGGAGTGTGATGCCAGGTTCCACTTTTGCAGTGCTGAAGATCAAACCCAGGACCTCAGAGAGGGTAGAGTAGCACTCTGCCAAATGAGTTAAACTCCAGCCTGGAATTACATACAACAGTAAAAATATTTATTATATTTGTTAATTATACAAAGTGTCACAGATAGTTTACCCTACCACAAAATGTCTTTTTAAGAAAAAAATTATAAACTTATTTTCCTTTGTTCCTTGATAGAATAAATGTCTCTTTCTTAATAAACAGTATTTTTAAAAGATCCAACTGAAGGAGAATTGAAAACTAAACAAGTTCAGGATTTTGTTACTGCACCCTACTCTGAACAATTTTTTAGAAATATCAGAAATGATGAAGTAGTTCACACAGGCTTTTCTTACCTCAGGCAAACAAGAGAGCTTTCCTATATTATAGTCATTACAGCAGACTCTCAATATTAACTTGTGCACTAGCTTAGGCGATACTTGTAAACGTGTGCATAAAAGTTTGTAATATTTGTGTAAAGGAACTATAAGTGAAATATTTATGAAACATTTCTTAGATGATTTATTGGATATGAAAAATGTAAGCTAGAAAGAAATATTGTATAGTGGAAGAATTGAATTTAAAGTCCATATTAGACCTAAATCCTATCTTTGCCTCTTAAGAGTTACCTGACTCAAGTAAATTGTATCTTTCCTCTAGACCTCATTTTTCAACTATAACATGAACGCATTGAACTTAACCACTGTGGGTAAGTATGCTTCATTCAGTGATTTAAATGTCTTTTGAAAAATATTTACTTATTCTTCAAGATATCCTTGTTACTGAGCCAGGACTTGGGCTTAGCATTTTTCTTCACATACTCAAGAAATCCTCTATTGTTATTTTTATTATGGTGGTTGTTGCTGTTAGATACCTCAAGTTGGGTCTGATGCATAGTGACCCTGTGTATAACAGAATGAAACACCCCCCACCTGACATTGTGCCATGCCCAACAGTATTGTCAGTGCTTCTCTGTTATTCATAAAATTTCAATGGCTAATTGATTTGGGAGAGGGCTGCCAGGTCCTTCTCCCAAGTCTATAGCAGATGGTATTACCAGGAGGCCTCCCATCCAAGTACTAATCAGGCCAGACCCTGCTTAGCTTCTAAGATCTGACAGGATAGGCCGCCAGTGTGGTACAAGGGCAGGCTTTATTATGGTTAGGTGGTAAAAGGTATGAATTTTCTCATTATTATTAGCCACCCTAAATATAGATGAATTCTAAAGATTTTATTTTTTCAATTCTATATTTTAGTAGAAATACATATTAAAATTTCAGTATTACAATCTGATTTTAGATTTCCATTGTGACTACTGAAATTATAAAATATCTTACATTTTTAAAAGCACAAGATATCCATTATCAGAAGAGTAACTAACATTAAAAACCTTTGGGTATAATTTTTATATGCTGCTTATAAAATAAAAGAAACAGCAAGATCCAAAATGAACACATAAATTCAATTACTGACAGCTAGTAATCTCTGCTTCTCTTATTACAAACCCCCAGGTGATAGCCAAACTTTCACCATGATTCACCTTAAGGTGCATCTTCTCCATGAAACTTTTAAGGACTAACCCAAGTAAAGAAATTTAAAAATCAAAAAGCATGTAATAAGATACCAGAAGACAGAACACATGATTAAATAACATGAAATATGACTCAATAAGAGAAAAATTGACTCTATGCTCTTCAGAAAAGGTATACCTTTACAAAAATATAAAAAGAATAAAATGATGCTTTGGATTCTGGCACTTTGTCTTACAACGTACATTAAGTGATCATCCAACTGAAACTAATTACTAATGTTGGATAAAATTAGGGAAAGCATATTCTTAATCTCTCCATGTGACAGTAAAGATAATCATCATCATCATCACTATTTAAAACCTAAGTGAAAGTGGAAACCAGTAAAGTACTGATGATAATTTGCATCTTTACGGTAGTTAGACCTCACAAACTTGAGTTTATGTCTTCATAGCCTATTGTAGCTTAAAGGATAAGAGGCAAAGTTTGAAGCTACTTCTGGGTAGGGGATCTAAAAGAAGAAGCCCACTGTACATGTCTAAGTCATCTAACAGCTGTAAACAAAGCATAAAATGGAATTTGATACACCTGTTTGGTGCTAAAAAATGAGCCATATTTCACATAGTCCGAATCCAGTAATTTTTTATTTATAGCCATCTTTGATACATAGTTCACTGAGGGACCTGACAGAGCGAAAAAACAGTCCCTTAAAAGAGCCAATGTTCATCCTAAGACTCAGAAAATTGCTGTAAGTGAAGCTTTAAGAATTATGACCTCACATTCAAGAAAATGAAAACTTCTAAAAGAAAGAAAGTATAAGCAAGGATCAGTAAAAATAATGATCAGTAGAATCAGATCCATGAAGATTTCAGATATAGGAATTAGGAGAAAAATAAGTGTGCTTTGTAGGTTTAAAGACAAATCAAGAAGGTAAAATGTGAATGAAAGCCCCAGACTAAACTTCATTATTAAGCAGATTCGATAAAGAATCAAATAGAATTCCTAGAATGTATAAACACAAAGGTCATTATTAGGACAACTGTAGAAAGAAATTTTGAGCTGGAAGAATAAAATGGAACATAGATAAAAATGGGGACCCCTCAAAAACTGCACATTAAGTGTCATGGAGAACACAGCAAAAAGAATTTATAGCTATGGGTATGAGTCAGAGTCTGATTTGGAAAGGACAGTACAATTCCGACATTTATTCAAAGAAAGTATTAAAACCTTCAACTATAACTCCTGATTTGTCTGTTTCTCCTTCCATATATATATACATATATATAATATATATATCTGGATTTATATATATTGCTTTACATAATTTTGAAACTTTTCATATTTCCTGTCTTTTATATTTTTTCTCGCCTTTTTTTTAGAATAAGTGACAGAACAAATAATCAGAAAATCAGTGGAGCACTTAAGCAATACAAGTCCACTTGAGCTGATACTTACAGGATATCCTACTAGGTAATACCAAAACATACATATTTTTCAAGAAAATATGGAATATTTACCAAGATAGGCCATATTCTGGGTCACAAAACAATCTCAAAATAAGAATTCAACCATAATACAAAGTATATTCTCAAATCACAATTAAATTAAATTAAATATCAATAGCAAAAAGCTATCTATAAATCACAAACATTTGGAAATTAATGGATTTCTAGATAACTTGTGGGTAAAAGGAGATATCCAAAGAGAAATCAGAATGTATATTCAACTGGGAGGATGAACACAAAATATTCTAAAATTTGGCAATATCTTGGTAAAGTAGTAGCTGGAGTAAAATTTATAGCACTAATTAATTATATATATTAGAAAATGTAATAAAAGATCTCAAAGACCTCGGCTTCTTCATTAAGAAATGAGAAAAGTAAGAGTAAATTAATCCCAAAGGAAACAGAAAAAAGAAATAATAAATAGTCAAGGAAAAATCAGTGAAATATAAAATGGATTTATATTCATTCATAAAATGGATTCAATAACTCATCAAAGTTTGTATTTTGAAAATATCAATAATATAAATTTCTACCAAGAATTATCAGAAAAAATACAGAGATAAATTACTAATAAGAAGACTGATAAAAGGGATACAACTATAAACCCTGTATATATTTAAAGATATGAGAATTTATAAACATTATGAAATATATAAAAACATTTTGAGTATATAAGCATCTAGATTCTGCAAGAGAACCCCTGATAAATTTTACTCATATTTAGAAACAATGTAAGTAAGTAGCTATATACACAAAAAAGGATTGGCCAATATTATCAATTTTGTGGCTGCAATGGGTGAGTTGTACACAATAAATTATACATGTGAATTATTTTTTCAAATATGTGTAGTATAAGGTGGAAGAAATTAATGCTTCAATAACTCTCTACTTAGGAAGTAAAGGAGAGAAACTATGTGGGCTGTGAGCACAATCAAGGTTTTGAATGCATATAGATGTGGGCTTGAACCATGTACCTTCTAAGTGTAAAATCCAGAGGAACTTATTAACCTCATGTGTATATAATGCTATCATAGTGGTCTTGAAAAGATGAAATAAAACATACATTGACGGGTGTCATTATTCTTTTTTTATTTTATTCTTGTGGTATTTGGGGGTTAAACCCAGGGCCTCAAGCATGCTTTGCAAGTGGTCTATCACTGAGCTGCACCCCTAGCCCATTTTTTATCTTGATTCAAGGTCTCACTAAGTTATGCAGGCTGCCTTTGGCATTGGACCTACTATCCTCCTGCCTTTGCCTCCCAAGTCCCTCGGATTACAGGCATGGGCCACACCTAACATCATTATTCTTAAAATACAATTTGTTTTTCTTACTTTAATAAGATAACACTAATGGGATAAGTGGGACCCTTTCCAATTC
This sequence comes from Pedetes capensis, assembly GCA_007922755.1. Classification (NCBI taxonomy): domain Eukaryota; kingdom Metazoa; phylum Chordata; class Mammalia; order Rodentia; family Pedetidae; genus Pedetes; species Pedetes capensis. The sequence goes on along the minus strand of VMDO01019234.1, from coordinate 21,828 downwards.
CTTCTCTCCCTGAGCCACTCAATCATTAGGGGAAAGCATCTAGACTGTAGTAATATCAGCAAAGGAAAAATCCTAACTATGGCCAGAACTGGATTCATCAGTGTCAGTACAATAAAGAGAAGGCAGTAAATAGCCAATAAAAGGGCATCAAATACCTATAAATGCAGAGAGCCCATATTTAAAAGCCCATAGATTCCACAAATAAAAGTAATAGAATCTTTGAGCTACAGATTTGGAAATTTTTCTGGTAAAAGATTTGAGCCAAAGAAAATTACTATATATCAACTACTATTATATACTAATTACTATTATATAACAGTTACTATGATATATCAATTATTTATATCAACTACTATATGACATATATGGTACTGTTATATATCTATTACATGCATTAGATGAATTGACACAGTGTCTGCAACAATGGGCTTAAACATAAATAAGATCATGTGCCTGGCACAGAATCGGAGAGTGTCTCATTCCACTGTACATAGAGTCGCTATGGGTCAGACTTGACAGAACCTAACAACAACAATTATATATAATTACTGTTATCTATCTACAAATCAATTACTACTTTATATCTTTTGAGCCCATTACAATTATACATCTATTATTATATAGCAGTTAGTAATATATCAATTACTATGATATATCTACTGAATATTTGTATTCTCTCAAAATGTATGTATTTCAAGCTACTGTCCCCACTGTGACTATATTTTGTGGAAGAGCCTTTATGGAGGTAATTAATTTGAAATGGGTTCATAAGTGTGGAGCCTTAATCTGATAGGATTAGCATCTTATAAAGAGACATGAGCGTGTCTCCTCTCCTTCTCCTCACTCCTCCCACCTGTGTGTGTGAATGCATGCATGCATGTTTGTGTGTGTAACATGATGACATAGTAAGAAGGTGGCCTTCTATAAGCCAAGAAGAGGGCCCTCACCAGAACCAAACCACGCCTGCATTCTGATTTCAGAATTTAAGACTCCAGAATAATGAGAAGAAAATTTTCATTTGCCTAAGTCTACGGTTTTTTTGTTACTGCAGCTCAAGATGACTAATTTTTATCTTGACACTATTTTTCAGGTCTTGTCTGGTGAATTTATTTATACATTAAAGGATCTTTTGTAGTATAAAAGCACAAGATATGCATGGATTGAAAGGGCCTTCATTTCAAATCAACTCATTTGAGCCTGGAGTGGGCGTGAGGTAGACTTGACTTCTGATTTGCCTGATGACATTAAATTCTTCTTCCTTCATCCTTTGAGATTATCACTTACACTGGAACGGTCTTCCCTCTGACATCTTTTCTTTCTCTTGATTCTCGTACTCTAATACACCAAGTAGCCAGTGGATTATGGAAGTTATCATGGACACTGACCAACACAGTAGAGGTGCGAAGTAGCATTCAAGTTCCTTTTTTAAGTCAATATTCACTTGAATCCCATATGAAAGTATAAAGGCTGAATATGTTTAGCAAATAATGCAGCAACCCATTTTCAAAGAATTCTTAAAAATTAATTCATGAGAGTAACAGAGACTGATAGATTCAGCTTTTAACAAGGCATACTCTCACTGGAATTTGGGATAAAAAATTCAAAGAATTGTATGCCTATCAAAAATCAACCTGGGGATATAATTCCATCAGCCTAATAAAGATTCTTGCCTTTGAAGTGCTCCTTTTGTCTCTTCATGCCTTTTCCTCTGGCATCCTTATTTCATGCACAAGATGATAAATATATAGGCAAGTTGGGTGAGCTTGTTCAGTCTAATAAAATCCTATCACGGTCCAAATGAAGTGTGAAGCTAGTTAAGCACTTTTCATTATTTCCTCAGTTATATAATCAAGTTATCCAAAACATCTTATATCAAAAAGCTGTTTTATTAATAAAAAAAAGTACATGGATTGCTAAGAAAATAACCTGTCTCTAAACTTTTCCTTCATTTTAAAATGTGTTCTGTGGGGATACTGACAAATTATAAATCCCAAAGAGAGAAATATAAGTTATATCTGTTAAGGTAATTAACATTGAACAGTTAAAAAATAAAGAGCTTTCAACACAGTTAAAAGAAAATATGAAACCGTGCCACCCAGGACTACTCAGCACTACAGTGTGTTACTGTACCATGGGTAACTTGATTCAAGACCCAACTTTTCTCATTTACCATCTTTTCTTGAGAAAATGGCTTGCCTGCTTAATAACCCAGACATCATTTTCAGCCAGAGAACATAGCCAAGTAATTTAAAACCACTTGGTGAATTAAATATCTGTCACCTCCAGAAAATATGCATTTACTTTTCATTTAACAACAGCAACTCATATATCATTTTCTGGCCAGTCTTTGTTACTCCTAGTGCTCCCTGTATTTGTTGATGTTAGGTGCCATCGAGTCAGGTCCAACTTATAGCAACCTTCATAGGGTTTTCAATGGCTGATTGTTTTCAAGAGTGGGCTGCCACATCCTTCTTCTATTTTCTGACATGCTGGGGATCAAACGTAGGGCCTCAGAGAGCACAGGTTAGCACTCTACCAATTGAACTAAACCCCAGCCCTCCCTGTATTTACAGCCTGTTTAATTGGACACAGATGTATTTGGAAAGCCAAAATTCAAAGCTATCTTCCTATAAAGGCAGAAGCTCAGGAAAATAAAAAATTAAAAAATGAAAGAAAATGAAAGGATAACATTCTTGGCTTATAAATATGAGCCAGGTCTTAGCACAAAAAATTTACATTTTCATATTTTGACAAAAATGGTAAAAAACATTTGAAGAAAAATTAAATGTGCCATTCTAAAAGCATAATTAATTGAACTACTGTTTTGATGGGCACAAAATGTCTTAGCACATTTTACAGGGTTATATTTTCTTATGCAGCTTAACAGGAATTACCTTTAATTGCCATTAATGAAAATACCTTTAGAGTTTGTGATAAATAAGTGGCAGAGGTTTTGATATTTTTAGCCCATTTACGTAGGCTCATCAGAAAAATAAAAATCACCATTAATAATATTATCAATTAATGTTTATTGAGACTGGGGCAAGAATACCATTGTCTTTTACAATCACTATGATTGTGAAGATTAAATGAGACAGTATTTGACTATGTGAGGCACTTAATAAGTGTTTAATAAACATTAGCTTATTTATAATCCTTCCCTCAGAAAGTATTCAGTCTATTAGGGATGCCCAAGCACTTTATGACCCCCATGATCATGGTGGGAGAAGCATTCCCAGTGGTGCTACAGGAGCAGGGCAGGGTGGAGTCATTTGAATTTGATTAGACAAAAATTACATATAAAATGCATTGTGAAAACAAAAGTTAGCTAAGTGGAAGGAAGAATTTTTTTTTTCAACACTGATGGAACAAATCCCTGTGGAGGTGAGAGGAAATGCAATCCAGAACACTGGGGAGAAAGCATTATGATGAGCTGATTGGCATGAAAAATTTATTCCCATTCACAGGCTGCAAATGTTCATGAGTAATTATGGTGGCTCCTTTGTAGTTTAATAAAGTGTTGAAGAAAACCTGATGAAATTAATTTAAAATTACATAATGAATAATTGCTGGTTACTAATGAAGACCCTAAATTGGAAAAAAGAACCTTAACTTTTAGAGTTATCAATGTCTGTGCAAGTTCATTGCTTTATTCAATAAATATTGCAGTTAATTGAATCCTAAGTATATAAGACTATCAGGGGAAAAGTCATGTATGTACTTCTATTTCACAGTGTGTTTGCTCTTTTTGTACATACTTGCTGTTTTATCATTTATTCTGATAGTACATCTCCAATGTGAATACTAAACACTTGTACATTTCATCACCACAAATGGCACAAAAAGCATGTGATTATATAGGAGCTTGTTTCCATCACTGTAATTTACTCTTGACTTAGAAAAATGCATAATAATAATATAATAAATATGCATGCATCAGTGTATGTCTATCCATTCGCTTTTAGGGTATATTGTTCAATGTCTATACATTATCATAATGCTTATTATTCTGTATAATATTAAGTTAATTAAGTGATTGGAAAATTCTAGAAATGTTTATTTCTCAATAATGGCTGTTTTTTTAATTATTGAAATTGTATTCTTACCTTACTATAAGGAAATAGCAAAAAGTATGTTATTTTTTTTTCTAAAGTTTGTTAGGGATAGAAGGAAAACTTAGAATTTAAAGCCTAACAGGTATTTACAAATACTTTAAATAATAAAATTTTTTAAAAGACTCATTTAATTCTTCAGTATATTGATTGTTCCTGTCATCCAAATGCCTTATCATATTGGAAATGAGGGCTGAGAAAGAAAAAATGCATTAAGACTTTTAAATCTCATGTTCAGAATTTCTCAACCAATATGGAAATCTGAGACTACAGAAACAATCATGGCATAGTGAATCCAACACTTCTGTAGTTTTCCCATTATTCTACTAAGAATAGCATTCTTGTTTGGCCAGAGAAAATTCCTCCTCTTGGGTGGACTTTATGATCCAGCCTGCTCCAGGATTTCTATATAGCAAGTCTCTCCAACAGACATCATGCTCCTATGGGGCAGAGTTGAGATGTCAAAACATAACCCCTACAGTCTACAATGGAACTTTTACCTTAATCACTTCCATTTACCCACATTCCTTTCTTGCCTACCCTATGTCATCCACCACGTCTCAATTTCTAGTCTTGTAAAGTAAGAATCATGACTTATGGCCAAAGTGACTGCATTCCTTTCCCCAGTGCCTATACCAAAAAGGATGAGTAAATTAGTTCAATTAAATAAAATTGAAAGCCATCAGCAAATAAAATCCTTATTTATGATATTAGAATTACTTTATGAAGTGTAAACACAGTATACCTTTTCTAGCAATCACTTACATGTTTGTTGAATTAGGATAACATTTTCAGAAGCTTAAATCAATTTCTCCTCTAATGAATCAGTGGAAAACATAAGGTCTTGCCTGTGCTGTTCAGATTATTATAAAATGACTGTGTTTCCTAAAAATTTGTTCTTCCTTTTCATCCCCTTATATAAAATAAACATTGACAAAATAATAAATCCCTAATAAAGCATGCAAAGCAATTTGAGTTAAAAGTCAGTATACCTGCTGTAAGTCTATAATTTACATCCAAAAAGGATAGTAAATCATAAAAGGAAGATCTTTGAACTTAACTTATTTTCCCTTTTCTCTTAGGTTCATGCACAAGAACACATAATTTCATTATCTCCGTCCCACTCAAGAATATTTTTTAAGGAAAAGTAAAGGATAAAATTTTAGGTAAAAAATATATATATATGACTATCTTAAATTGATCTTAGAAGACTTAAAATTTATTATTCTTTTCTCTGTTGGATGGGTTTCAATATAAAGGACATTATTACATGTCATTATAATAGTTATTTCATAAAAACCTTAAAATCAAAATCTAATGGAGTGAAAACTTGACAAATGTACACATTATGATTAAATAAGCCAAGAACTCATTTCCAAATATTTAGGTTGTCATTTAAATCTCCATTTAGACTCCTTGGAGGAATTTAAAAACACATTCCAGAACAAATTAATTTCCTAACCTGAAAATAATGTTTTCTTAAAGTCTATACTAAGAAAGTCTGCAGCCAGACCACTGTAGTGTCCAATCCCCTCAGATCTCAGAAGCTAAGAGGGACAGGCCTGGTTAGTACTTGGGTGGGAGACCTCCTGGGAACATCAGGTGCTGTAGGCTTGGGAGAAGGACCTAGCAACCCACTCTCAAAAATCAATCTGCCATTGAAAACCCTATAAATAGCAGAGAAGCACTCACAATACTGTTTTGCCTGTTGTACACAGAGTCACTGAGTCAGGCACTGACTTGATGGTACCTAACAACAACAACATACTGAGAAAACTGATGACAAATATGAGTGAACTTAAAAAAGAATTCCCTCAATATCAAGAAAACAAAAATCCTTACAACTGGGTCAGTAAGCAACTTCATGATAAATGGAGAAAATATTGAGGTTGGCCAAGATTTTTCTTTACTTGACTATATAATCAACACCCATGGAAGCAGCAGTCAAGAAATCAAAAGACACATTGCATTGGGAAAACCTTTTGCAAAAGACCTCTTCAAAGTGTGGAAAAATAAAGATGTCATATTGAAGATGAAGGTGCGTCTGACTTGGGCCATCGTATTTTTAGTCACATGATATGCTTGTGAAAGCTGAACATTGAATAAGGAAAACAGGAGAATTAATGCTTTTGAATTATGTTGCTAGAGACAATTATTGAATATACTATGGACTGCCAAAAGAACAGATCCATCCTAGAAGAAGTACAAAGAGTGCTCCTTGAAAGCAAGGATGGCTAGACTGTGTCTTATACTTTTTGGACATGTAGTCAGCAGGAACCAATCCCCAGAGAAGGATATCATGTTCAGGCAAGTAGTAGGTCAATGAATAAAAGGTAGACCTTCAACTAGGTGGATTGACAGTGCTTGCAACAATGGAAATAAACATAAAAAAGATTGTATGCCTGGCACAGTATTAGGGAGTGTTCATTGTGTTGTACATAGGGTCGGTATGAGGTGGACCCTACTTGACAGCACCTAACAACAACAAAAAAGAATCAATAAAAATTGACAATTGGTTATAATTGTGTCTACCCAATTTTATTTGGTCCAAAATAGATCTTATTATGACTGGTTTTCCAAATCATTACTTTCAAATCATAGATGAATGAGATTGAATATATGGGCTGATGTGCAGATTATTTTTATAAGAGCAGATCAAATTGTTAGGTTAAAACAATAATGACAGATGCAATTTGTATCCTTTCTTATTCTTAAAGTGGGTTGGGATTTAGCTCAGTTGGTAGAGGGCTGTGCTGCAGTCTCTGAGGTCCTGAGTTCAATTCCCAGCACAGCAAAAATGGGAGAAGGGCCTGGCAATCCACTCCCAAGGTAATCCCGAAACAATCAGCCATTGAAAACCCTATGAGGATCGCTATGAGTCGGATACCGACTCGACAGCACCTAACAACAACAAATTCTTAAAGCATGTTTCCCAAGCTTATAACAAGGGTCAATTTGTAGTTAGGGAGCATAGTTGGGAAAGTTTTGAAAAAGCAACTACTCAGCAGAAATTATCTGACATTGTCATGTCTACCAACCTAAAAGTGCCCATTAGAAAAAGCTACTCAGTAGTTACTTCTGCATTAAAAATAAAGTTCAAAGATGGTAAGTGACTTTTTAAACTATGACTCAGCATATGCTGAAACTCAAGTGTGCAATCTTAGGCTTTATGTATAATAAGCACACAGTGAGAGACGCAGAACAATGAAGGAAGAGAGCTGAAATCACAGTATAATTGTCCGTGTCAACACTGGTCAATTTGCCAGAGCCTTTCAGCTTTTCAATAGCCATTTACACAAGTAAAAGGGTATTACATAAGGACCAAGAAAGATGGAAGTAAGACAGAGCTGAAAAGTAAATATTTTTAAGGAATATTCTCTCCTGCCTAACATCCTTCCTCCCTCCCTTTCTTATTTACTGAGTGCTGTGCTCCAGGCAGGGTGTGATGCATCGGAAATACAACTGTATTGTTGTTCAGAAAACAGAAGGACTAAATGGTAGTCACAGAAAAGACTTCAGGTAGCGTGTAGTGGGAGACTAGACAGGCTGGCCCAGAGCACTCAGCCACATCATTGGATCTTCCAGAGGCCTTCTCCCAGCCTTCTCTTTCAAGGTGGTGTAAAATGTCAGGACTCAAGAGTTTTCATCATGCTCATAAAGCTTGACTTTTTTCTAATGGATTAAGGTTGAACTGAAAGTAATCTTATGTTCCAAAATATTTCTTTTAAAAATAGATATACTGCTTAAGAGTAGTAAGTGGTTGTATCCTCCACGTGTCTATTAGCTTGTCATGCTTTGGGGGCTTGCATGTTGCTGTGATGTTGAAAGCTATGCCACCCTTATTTCTGATACCAGCAGGACCATCCATGGTAGACAAGTTTCAGCTGAGCTTCCAGACTAAGACAGACTAGGGAGAAGGACCCAAGCCAACACCCAAAACAATTTGCCATTGAAAACCCTGAGAATAGCAGAGAAGCAGTGTCAAATACAGTGCCAGAAAATGAGCACCCCAGGCTGGAAGGCATTCAAAATTGACTGGGGGAAAGTTGCCCCTTCAAACTAGTTGTTGTTATTAGGTGCCTTCAAATTGGGTCCAACTCATAGTGACTCTCACAGCATTTTCAATGGCTGATTGTTTCAGGATTGCTTTGGGAGTGGGTTGCCATGTCCTCCTCCCACTTTTGTGGTGCTAGGGATGGAACTCAGGGCCTCAGAGAGCACAGAGCAGCACTCTACCAACTGAGCCAAACCCCAGACCCCTCAAATTAGAATATCTTAATGATGGGAATGAAGTAAAGCCCTGGGAACTCCTTTTGCTGATGTGGTATGACTCAAAATAAGAAGAAGCATAGTGACTGCAATATTGGCTCAACTACAAAAAGATTGTGTGCGTGGCACAGTATCAGGTAGTGTTTTGTTGTACATAGTGTTACCACAAGTCCGATTCAACTAAATGGTACCCAACAACAACAACAACACAACAAAGGGTTGTATACTTATGCCTAACACTCACATCATCCCCTTGAACATTATTAACTTCACAAACTACTTATGGCAAATAATTAAGAAAGAAAAAAAGCCATGCATTTTAGTAGGAATTACTAGTTAGCTAATCATTTAACATTCAGGGAAAAGTAACTTTCCTTGATGAAAAATGGCAGTGAAATACTCCAGCCAGTGGATGTAAGAACAAAAACCTCTAGAGCCTTCTTTATAGGTCATGTCTTGAACTGTTATGGGTGCAAAGTATTGTTCACTTGTGCTATAATTATCCTATTTGTCTTCTTATCATTAAGCTTGCATAAGTCTCAACCTATGAGAGCATCGATACTTTCAATTTTATAGTCAAGATATTAATAGCATCTACTTTTGATTTGTAAAAAGTCAAACAATACATATGGGACATTTGTCATAGTGGTAAACAATATCACTGAAATGATTATATTGGTATTACCTAATTTTCCCCAACTTTTTTTTATCAAAGTTAACAAAAGACAAGACTTTGAAGTATAAATCTAAATATAAGTTCCCACAATCTTGTCTCTTGTTTTTACAGAGGTGTCCACATAAGTAGTTGAATAGTAATATGATACTTAAGTCTTCTCAATATTTATCACCCCTCTGTTTTTCCACAAAGTAATATAAAGTAAAATTCATTTTTTATGCATCAGCTTGGATAGGCTATGGTACTGTTGTTTGGTTAAATATCTGTTGAGGTGTTGATGACCTAATGTATATTTCAGGAATCAGAAAATCCTAATAAAGCAGATTACCCTGTATAGTGTGGGTGGGCCTTGTCCAATCATTTGAAGGCCTTAAGAGAAAAGACTAAGGTCCCTAGACAAGGAAGGAGTCTGCTTCCAGATTGTCTTCATACTTAACACTGCAACACTGACTCCTGTCAGAACTTCCCATGTACACCACTAGCCTGCCTTACAGATTTTAGACTTGTTAGCCTCCATAATTACTTTAAGGAATAAGTCAATTCCTTACAATAAATCTTTCTATCTCTAGCTGGCTCTCTCTCTCTCTCTCTCTCTCTCTCTTTCTCTCTCCACAGACACACACACAAATACATGTGCATCCTGCTAGTTCTATTTCACTAGCAAATCCTGACTAATACAACCATGTAAACCTTTCCAAATTGTTTTCACTTTGGAATTAATAACCTCACAATATTCCTAAAATTATCCATCTGCATGAAGCCAACTGCCAAAAAAAGGAATCTATATTTTCTAGAATGTGGGGTTAAAATGACTTGAAATACTTTTCCATTGGAACACGGAGCTAAAATGATTTGAAATACCCACCTATTGACCAGAAATAAAGAAATAAACTCGAGACCAAATTTTTAAAGTTTTTAATATTGAGAGATGTTAGTATGACCTGGGAATCCCTCACATTTCATTTACCTCAAAATTCTATAGTCATTAACACAATTCTGAATAAGTATGGTCATTGTGACAATGCCTACATTGAGTGAGAGAGAGGTAATAATTTTACAGCTACTCTTAACTAACCTAAAAGTGGTAAGCATAACATAGTACTTGGTGCTTGCCACACACACACAGAAATAAAATAGTGTCAAAACTTCAGTATCCAGCACTGTTGGAAAGTATCAATATATTTGCTACCTCCTACACATCTGACTGGGAGAAGGGCCTGGCAACCCACTCCCAAGGCAATCCCGAAGCACTCAGCCATTGAAAACCCTATGAGGGTCGCTATGAGTCGGATACCGACTCGACAGCACCTAACAACAACAACAACACATCTGACAGACAACTAATTTCTATAACACACAAAGAACTTAAGAAATCAAACACCAACATAAGAAATAACCCAATAAATAAGTGGCCAATGGAACTGAACGGATAGTTCTCAAATGAAGTATGAATGGCCAAGAAACACATGAAAAATGCTCATTATCCCTAGATACTAGGGAAATGCAAATCAAAACAATACTGAGATTCCATCTCCAGTAAGACTGGCCAAGATTAACAAAATAAATAATAACAAATGCCAGCAAGGCTGCAGAGAAAAAGATGCCTTTTCCACACTGATGTTGGTACTATAACTTAGTTCAGCCACTTTGGAAAACAATATGGAGATATATTAGAAAACTAAGAATAGAACTGCCATATGACCCAGCTATACCACTCCTGGGAATATACCCAAAGGAAGATAGGACATCATACCACAGAGACACCTGCACTTCCATATTTAATGTAGCACTCTTCGCTACTGCAAGGGTATGGAATCAACCAAGGTATCTACCAGCAGAGGAGTGGACTGAAAAATTGTGGAATATATACATAATGGAATATTGCTCAGAAATAAAGAAGAAAGAAAGAACGTCATTTGCAGCCAAATAGATGGAACTTGAGAACATCATTTTAAGCATATTAACCCAGACACAAAAAGAGAAATACTTTATGTTCTCACTCATATGTAGGAGATAAATCTAACTTAAAGGAAAATTTTTTTACATATATGTTGTTGTTGTTGTTGTTGTTAGGTGCCGTCGAGTTGGTATCCGACTCATAGTGACCCTCATAGGGTTTTCAGTGGCTGAGTGCTTTGGGATTTCCTTGGGAGTGGATTGCCAGGTCCTTCTCCCATTTTTGCGGTGCTGGGAATTGAACTCGGGGCCTCAGAGACTGCAGCGCAGTGCTCTACCCACTGAGCTAAATCCCAGCCCTTTTACATATATAGATATATAAAAATGAATAATCATACTTATCTAAGAATAGAAAATATAAGCAGGTTAGAAAGAAGAGATCAGTGAGTGAGAGCATTGTCTGGGGAATCAGGGAAGGGAAGGGGAAATAGCTCAGAGGATTAAAAAGGGAGAACAAAATCTCAAAATATATGATACAACTATAGAAATATATGGGAAAAATAGGGGAAAAGAAATAGATGATAACATAACTCATGATTGCACATGGTTTTTATTTCATGTTAATTAAGATTCCTACTTTTTTTCTTCTCTGCTTTAGTTTATACTGTTCTGTCAAAAATGTTAAGATGATGAATGTGTAAGCAAAACTGATTTATTAGGTACATAATGGATATAGCAAATGACTTACTATTCTGTATCCCATCAACATTTACAAATAAAGGAAAAAAAGCAATGAAATTCTCACGCATACACACAAATCCATATCCAAAGGACAAAAGACAGCTATCTCCTTTTTAAGTGACTTTAAGTAATGTCAACCCTCTTGGCAAAGTTACTATTTAACTGTCCTAACATAATTAACTACCAAAGGACAAAAAAGATACAGAAGCATAGGAAATCAGAGACTCATATCATGACCAGATTAATATGTGCATGCCTTAAAAACTTGGAAACCCAAAATAAAGCTTTTCTGAAAATTATAGAAATTACAGAAAGAGTCCATTTTTGTTACTAATTTTATTTTTTTTCACACAGTTGCCTGAGAGAAACATCTTCATTCCATCCCCTTGTAAAAGCTTTAATTTTACAGCTCTTCCATGATTGTAAATAACAAAGTAACAGGTTATTCAGAAAATGTACCTAATTTCAGAAAAAGTAGTTACTCTAGGGCTGGCCATAAGGCTTCCTGACTGGTTAAATTTATTCTTGGATTTTCCTTTATTTTTTCTTAAATTCAGTTTGATATAAACACCTTAGTATCTTGCTTTCCTCTCTCTAGATAAATTGATTGAGAGATTAATTAATGATAAACAGATATACATTGGATGATCAAAAAATATTGTGAATGCTGCTGCCGAGTGCCATCAAATGGAAAAGCTGGGATTTTCACTATGGGAAGCAAGGGCAGCATGTCAAGCCACAGTGACAGTGTGTGACAAGTTTCAACCTGCCCAGTGCAATAAGTTGAGTGTGATCTATGTTTGACAGTGGATGTGCTTAAAAAAAGTGGATCATGAAAAATGTTCCATGTCACACATCACCTCTGGCATGGTAATTTCTATCAACTAAAGATGTGTGTCTCACCCACCTTATCCACCAGATCTGGCACTATGAGATGTCTGACTCTCCTACAAAATAAAAAAGGCCTTGAAAGGTAAATGTTTTGAATCTATTCAGGACTTTGAGGCAGCCATGACAGTGCAAATGAAGGCACTCACATAAGGACTTTCAGAACTTCTTCCAAAAGTGGCAATAATGATGGGTGGGATATGTGTGTACAAAGCCAGGGGGGTATTATGAGGGAGAGTAATAGTAATGTGTCTTTCACTGTAACAAATTTTTAAACATTTAAATATCCATCATATTTTGGGATCATAACTTGGACATATACAGATAGATGATAGATAGATGTATAGATAAATGATATATAGGCAATAGAGATACACAGATATGTAGATAGATGGATAGATATAGATGTACTTCAGAGATTATAAAAATGTAATAGAATTCCATGAGAACTGCATGGGAGTAAGAACTACTTCCCATGGAATCAAGAATTTAATTAAGTAGATTGCAGAAATATACACACAAATAATATTTAATCAAGTCAGCTTTTCTAATACTTCCCACTGGAGAGCACTTAATAGTTTCCAGTACATCACAGTAAAGCTAGACAAGAATAGGAGTTTGTCCTCTTTGTGCTGCCCCTCTGGCATTTTCCACAACATCTGCACAGTCTTGTGAGTCTTGATCAAATGACCCCATGATGAATCATTTCATATGCGTTATTTCACAAAAATAATGTCCTTATGACCAAAAGAAAGATCACTTTATGGATAATAAAACTAAGACTTAAAGAAGTTAGGGCTGGGAGTGTGGTGCAGTGCTACCAGAGTGCTTGCTTAGAATTCCTGAGGCCCTTGGGTTCAAGCTCCAGGGCCATAAAAAATAGTTAACAAAATCACACCATTAGTATGAAGCAGAAATGAATAAAGAATCTAGGATCTTTAACTTCCAATGCCACACAATTACCTTGCACCAAAATGTGTGGTTGGAAATGCGAGAGGAGATTATTGTGGAAAAAAGCCAATGCCATCCAACATTTCAGAGGCTCACTGCTTAAAACTCTTCTTATGTTAAGATGAAAGTAAGAATAGGTTCTTTTCTTTCTAAGAAGGTGGATCTTTTAATGGAGAACATGGCTCACCAGATGTCAGTTAAATGAGAGCAAGCTTTAATGTTGACACCTTGTAAACAACATACTGCTGAAAGAAGAGAAATGCATGCACTCAAACCCCAGGGGAAACGAAAGGCTATAATCTGCACCATTTTCTAAGTTACCATAGATGCAAATGTGTGTGTGTGTGTGTGTGTGTGTGTGTGTGTGTGTGTGTGTGTGTGAAAGAGAGAGACAGACAGACAGACAGACAGACAGACAGACAGACAGACAGAGACAGAGAGAAATGTGGCTCTAGTGTGACTGTAGTACTCCTCAGATTGCAAATTAGCAAATCAACATTGCATCTTCAGTAGCCAGGGAGGTACAGTAATTCAGTCATCAGAGCACTTCAGATGTTACAATCTGTCCTTGAAGGAATGTCACAGAACAATCTTTTATGACTTTAAAATAGGGCATTGATGTGTAGTGATAATTTCACATCTCTGAACCTACCAGGTTTCCTGAAGACATATTCTTGAAACCAGTCACTGTTATAACTCAAAAACAGTCATATCTCTAAATTCACATAAGTCTACCAGAATAGAGTTGCATCCATTTCCTTTTAACTTTGGGTGTTAAGGCTATAACTGTCATGGATGGGCTTCCTGGCAAACAAGTACTCCCTAACCCTTCTGTTTGGACATGCCTAGTCCCTGCCTCCACCCCACCTCTCTGATACAGCAGTGCACAGACGGATGAATGATGCTTAAATAAAGGCATGACTGAGGGATACAGGGGATGGAGAAGAACACGAGCAGAATTAAGTGTTCAGCAAAGATCAGGGTTCTCTGGAGAAAAGCAAGGATAGTATACCAACTCCAGGAAGGCGTTTATGATGCCAAGCAAGGAGCCTTCACTTCCTTCGATTCAACAATTTTAACTAATGAAGTAATGGAAAACTGATTATAATTAGCTGTAGAATTCAGACCAAGGAGCTCAAGCAGTTAGTAATATGTGCTCTCTGCCTCCTGGAATAAATCACTGAGAACTGATGGTGCTTTATTTCATAGGTAGAATTTTAAATTTCACTACTGTTTTAATTACTATGCTTCATTTAGATATTCCCTTTTTATAAAATTAACCTTTATGTCTAATAACAACAAATTTAGAGTTTTAAATAAATACTGGAACATTTTACCATAGGAGTTAAAGAAATGTAACTTAGAAGAAAAGAAAGATGGCCCAGGCAAGATGGTGGAGTGGAAGCAACCTGCGTGAGACATGGTGAGATTGACAAACCAAGCTGGGGGATCAACTAGAGAGAACCAGCATGATTACAAAGATTACAGGGAATGTGATGAGTTATCTACAAGACAAGATAGAGCAAACATCATCCTTAGATACATGGAATCCAGCATCCCCATAGGGCAGAGAAACCCTACTCAAAAGATAATTCAAACACTTTCTGCTCTGCAGAGCAGACCAACTATAAACAGCATTTAATACATGACCAGCTATTCTGCATACACAGAACACAGCCTGTAGTAGAGGAACAGATGCACATGGAGTTCTGGGGTATGAGTTAACTATAAGTGCTCTCACGTGGCTTGTGGCCTGAATCAGCACAGGAGGAAGGATACGCAGTGCCTGGGTTGGCCCTCTGCCATATCTACTCCTCCAAACATGAAGATAGCCAGGAGGGCTGTGGAACAGGTCTGATGAAAACCCAAGATTGCATACGTGTAGATACATGGTCCCTCCAAACAGTCCAATCACAGTTCAGCTTTTGAGCCTCATGGCATCTAGTGGATTCATGTGACTTGAAAAGGGGAGAGGGACTTTTATACAGCTGTGATACAGACCTTGGAGCTTGGATGGTACAGTGGTTGCAGGGCTCCAACAGACTATAGGACAGCAAGCCTTAAGAAAAGATCACCCCACAGTGTGCTGAGCAGCTGGGAGGGTACACTTGTACCTGGTGAACTGGTTTCCTGATCCAAAAGAGAAGGGATGCTTTCCTTTTTCTTTTTCCTTTGCATTTTTTTCTTTCTCTATGAACCTTATTCTTTTTTTTTTTTTTTTTTTTGCACCCTTCATCCTTCAGATTTTTAATGTTCCAACCATTGCCCTGGCATGGCTAAATACTATGGCATTAATGTGTTATAAATGTTCAAGTTAGACGATACAAGTCTCATCTAAGAAGCACACAGAGCATGAAACAGCAAGAGGATGGGTCATTTCCAAGTAATCATGACCCTTCAGAAACTGCACTCAATCAGAATGTTTCACTTGCTACATGATGAACTTACAAGCATACTCATAAAAATAAGTGATCTCATAGATGCAATTCAGAAAATGGTCAAAAATGTGTCTAACCTGGAATAAAAATTCAGCAGAGAAATTAAAACATTGATAAAGAAAAATAAGCTAATAAAATCCGGGAAATGAAATATACAATAAACTGAATAAAAATCATAGTAGATAGTAACACTAATAGACTGAACCAAACAGAAGATAGGATATCTGAAGCAGAAGACAGGGTTGAAGAGCTAATTTATCTGACACTAATAAGGAAAGAAAAAACATGAATGAATACAACTATGATTTTTAAGAATTATGGGATAAGCTGGGCATGGTGGCACATGCCTGTAATCCCAGTGACTTGGGAGGCAGAGGCCTGTCTCAAAAAGTAAAAAAAAATGGGCCAGGGGTGCAACTCAGTGGTACAGCACTTGCAAAGCATGCAAGTGCAAGGCCCTGGGTTCAACCTCAAGTACCACAAAAAAAAAAAAAAAAAAAAAAAAAAAAAAAAAAAAAAAAAAAAAAAAAAAGAAAAAAGAAAAAAAGAAAGAAAGAAAGAAAGAAAGAGAAAAGAAAAGATTTATGGAACAAGATGAAGTGATGAAACCTAAGAATTCATGGTATTCATGAAGGTGCTAAAGCTGTAACTAAACAGTTAGATAATCTTTTCAATGAAATAACAGTGGAAAAATTTCCAGATTTAAGTCAAGAAATACATACCCAAATAACAGAGGCATAGAGACTCCAGAACTCTAAACAGACTTGACCACAGCAGATCCTCTCTGCATCACATTATAGTTAAAATGTTTAAAGTACAGAGGTAAGAAATGATTTTAAAGACTGCAAGGGAAAAATTCCAGCTTACAGACAAAGGTAAACCCGTCAGAATAACATCAGACCTTTCAGGAGTCACCTATAAAGCCAGAAAGCTTGGAATGAGATTTTTTCAGGACCTGAAAGCAGAAAACTGTCAACCAAGACTACAACATCCAGCAAAATTTTCCTTTAAAATAGATGGAGAAATAAAGGACTTCCAAGAAATAAAGGATAAACAAAAAAAATTCATGACCATCCAATCAGCACTCCAGAGGATACATAAAAGGCTCCTACACACTGAAGAAGGAAGACAATGAATAAGACCTCTAACATGAATAGAGGAAAATTTAGGACCAACCAATACTTAAACTGATAGGAACACCCACCAACAAAATTACACAGAATAACAGATCTATTCAATAATAATCCTAAATTTAAATGGTCTGAACTCTCCTTTTTAAGAAATGTAGATTAGCCAAGTGGATCAAAAAAGAAGAGTCAACAATTCATTGTCTTCAAGAGATTCATCTCCTGAAAATGACAGGATGGAATACAACTTACCGAATATGAGACAGCCAAAAAACAGTAGGGGTTGCTATAATGATATCTGACAAAATTGACTGCACCTTTAAATTAAACAAATAGTATAAAGAAGCTTACTATATATTAATAAAAGGAAAAATCATCCAAAAAGATGTAACAATCATAAACAACAATCAAATATATTCACTGGATACCAGTGCTCCTAATTTCATAAAGAAAACATAACTGGAAATAATGGAGTACATAGGCTCTGAGACAATAATTATGAGTGGTTTTAATACTCTACTCTCAGCATAAGAAAGATCATCTAAATAAAAAATTAATAAAGAGACCCTAGACTTAAGAAAAATTATAGACCAATTGGAACTAACAGATGTCTATAGAATATTTCATCAACAGGTAGAGAATACACATTATTCACATCATCACATGGAATTTTCTCTAAAATAGACCAGATTTTAGTTCATAAAACCAAACTCAACAAATTAAAAAAAAAACAAAACAGAAATCATTCCAGACCACAACGAAATTAAACTAGAAATCAACAAAAAGAGAAATGATAAAAACCCTAAAAAATATAACGAAATCAAACAAATTACCTTTGAACAACCAATGAATAGGTTATTGAATAAATCAGAGATGATATTAAAAAGTTTCTAGAATTTAATGAAAATGAAATTACAACTTATCAGAATATTTGGGATACACCAATACCAGTTCTATATGGGAAATCTACAGCTATGAAGGCCTAAAAATTTTTTAAAAATCAAAGAGAGCTAAAATAAATAACTTAACAACACACCTTAAGGCATTAGAGAAAGAGCAACAAGCTAATCCCAAAACCACTAGACAAAAAGAAATAAAGATTTAAGGCAGCAATCAATGAAATGAAAACAACAACAACAAAATAATACAAATAATCAATGAAACTAAAAGCTGGTTCTTTGAAAAGATAAATAAGTTTGGCAGACTCTTATTCAAATTAACTAAAAGCTGAGACTGAAGACTCAAATTCACAAAATTAGATATGAAAAATGGGTCATTAGAACTGATACTAATGAAATACAGAGGATAATCAGGGTTTATTCTGAGAAGCCATATTGCCAAAAATGACAAAAATATTGAAGATATGGAAAAATTTCTCAAAACCTATGATCTACCAAAATTAAATCAAGAGGATATAAACACTTTAAACATATCTATAATAAGTAATAAAATTGAAGCAGTAATAATCTTCCAATAAACAAAAGCCCATTTCCAAATGGGCTAAATTTCACCAAACTTTCAAAGAATTAATTTCTATACTTTTCAAGCTATTCCACAAAACAGAAAGAGAAGAAATACTTCCAAATTCATTCTATAAAGTTAGCATTATTCTGATTCTGAAACCAGATAAAATTCTAACAAAGAAATAAAACTATAAACCAATTTTTCTGATGAACATAGATGGAAAAATACTCAATAAAATACTTGCAAACTAAATATAGCAACAAATAAAGAAGACTATACACCACAACCAAGTGGGCTTCATTCCACAGGTGCAAGGCTGGTTTAACATATGCAAAATCAATGAATACAATAGAACATATCAACAGATTTAGAGACAAAAATCACATGATTATTCTAGTAGATGCAGAAAAATGATAAAAATCTTTAAAAAACTGGGAATATATGAAAAATATCTTAATATTAATAAAGGCTATATATGACAAAACTTCAGTCAACATTATACTAAATCAGTAAAACTGAAAGCATTCACTTTAAAATCAAGAACAAGACAAGAATACTCATTCTTGCTACTTTTAATTAACATAGTGATTAAAGTCCTAGCCAGAGCAGTAAAGCAATAAAATAAAAGGTAAATAGTAGGTAAATAGTAAGTAAAAGCAATAAAGTAGGAGTAAGATAAATAAATACAAGGGATACAATTTGGGAATGAAGTCAAACTATCCTTATTTGCAGATGATATAATACTGCATTTAAAAAACTGAAATTTTTCTAGAAAACTCTTAGACCTAATAAATTCCTTCAGTAAAGTGGTAGGATACAAAATCAAGACTCAAAAATTAGTAGCATTCCTGTAGTACCAATAATATAAACAGGAGACAGAAATCAAACCTACAGTCCCACTCACAGAACATCTAGGAATTTAATCAAGGATCCTAAAGACATCTATGATGAAAATTTCAAAACACTGAAGAAAGAATAAAGTCTTCCCTTTCTTCATTTGTGGCCTTAGTGGTGGGTGCATAAATTTGAATAATAGTCATATTAACTGGCCTTCCTTGTAGGCCTATGGATATTATTCTGTCACTGACAACATTGTATTTCAGGACAGATCTTGAAATGTCTTTTTTGATGATGAATGCAACCACATTTCTCTTTAGTTTATCATTCCCAGCATAGTAGACCATATGATTGTCAGACTCAAAATGGCCTATGCCGGTCCATTTTAGCTCACTGATGCCTAGAATGTCAATGTTTATGCGCTCCATTTCTCTTTTGACAATTTCCAATTTGCCTAGATTCATACTATGTACATTCCATGTTCCAATTATTAATGGATATTTACAGTTGTTTCTCCTCATTTTGAGTCGTGCCACATCAGCTTCTGCAATCTGAAATAGATCGAACGTGCAATCAAGACATACTGATAACCACTGGTGACTGGAATGCAAAGGTTGGAAACAAAGAAGAAGGCCCAGTACTTGGAAAATATGGTCTCGGTGACAGAAACGAAGCTGGAGATGGCATGATAGAATTTTGTCAGACCAATGACCTTTTCATTGTAAATACATTTTTTCAACATCATAAACAGAGACTATACACATGGACTTCAACAGACGGAACATACAGGAATCAAATTGACTACATATGTGGAAAGAGACGATGGAAAAGCTCTGTACAAAATGTCAAAAGAAGATGAGGTGCTGACTTTGGATCAGACCATCAACTTCTCATATTCAAGTTCAAACTGAAGCTGAAGAAAATTAGAACAAGTATACGAGAGCCACGGTATGACCTTGAGAGCATCCCACCTGAGTTCAGAGACCACCTCAAAAATAGGTTTAATGCATTAGACACAAATGACAGGGGACTAGAAGAGTTGTGGCATGACATAAAAGATATCATTCAAGAAGGAAGCAAAAAGTTCTTAACAAGACAAGAAAAAAAGAAAAGACCAAATTACATGTCAAAAGAGACACTGGACCTTGCCCTTGAACGTCAAGCAGCTAAAGCAAAAGGAAGACATGAGGAAGTTAAGGAACTAAAGAGAAGATTTCAGAAGGCAGCTCGAGAAGACAAAAACAAATATTGTAATGACAGGTGCAAGGAGCTGGAGGCAGAAAACCAAAAGGGAAGAACATGCTCTGTGTTTCTCAAGCTTAAGGAAGTGAAGAAAAAATTCAAACTTCGAGTGGCAGTAGTGAAAGATTCTACAGGGAAAATATTAAATGATGCAGGAAACCTCAAAAGAAGATGGGAAGAATACACAGAGTCATTATACAAGAAAGAGTTGGTAGATGACCAACCATTCCAAGAAGTTGCATACAAAGAGGAACCAATGGTGTTGAAGGACGAAGTGGAAGCTGCCTTGAAAGAACTGGTGAAACACAAGGCTCCAGGAATGATGGGATACCAATAGAGATGTTTCAGCAAACAGATGGAGCACTGGAGGTGTTAACAGGTTTATGCCAACAGATTTGGAAAACAGCTACTTGGCCAACTGACTGGAAGAGATCCATATTTGTGCCTATTCCCAAAAAAGGGGATCCAACTGAATGTGCAAACTATCAGACAATATCATTAATATCACACACCAGCAAAATTCTACTAAAGATCATTCAGAAGCGACTTCAGCAGTATATAGACAGGGAATTACTGGAAAATAAAGCGGGATTCAGAAGAGGTTGGGGAACCAGGGACATCATTGCTGATGTCAGGTGGATATTAGCTGAAAGCAGAGAATATCAAAAAGATGTCTATCTATGTTTTATTGACTACGCATAAGCATTTGATTGTGTGGATCACAACAAATTATGGATAACACTTCGGAAAATGGGAATACCCGAACACCTAATTGTGCTCATGAGAAATCTGTACATGAACCAGGAGGCAGTTGTTCGAATAGAACAAGGAAACACTGAGTGGTTTAAATTTGAGAAAGGTGTGCATCAGGGCTGTATACCTTCACCCTATCTCTTCAATTTATACGCTGAGCAAATAATCTGAGAAGCTGGACTTTATGAGGAAGAATGCGGCATCAAGATTGGAGAAAGAATCATTAACAACCTGAGTTATGCAGATGACACCACTTTGCTTGCTGAAAATGAAGAGGATTTAAAACATTTACTGATGAAGATCAAAGATCATAGCCTTCAATATGGGTTACGACTAAACATCAACAAAACAAAAATCCTTACAACTGGGTCAGCACGCAACTTCACATTAAATGGAGAAAAGATTGAGGTTGTCCAAGATTTTACTTTGCTTGG
>VMDO01019233.1:13069-40276 GCA_007922755.1 Pedetes capensis | reverse complement strand
TATCAAGATTCTTAGATCTGTGGGTTTCTCATTTTCACATCAAATCAAAGTTGAAAAGGTTCCCCATTTTATCCAAAAATATAACAAGTTTCTACAGTGGAGGTAATCAAATTATGCTCATTTTACACTACTACAAGTTGTTACAAAGTTCATTGATAAACTTTTCTTTTTCTATTCTTAAAAAAATCACTATCAATTATTATAGATAACATTTATCCATGTGTATACAATACACTGTTTATCCTGCAATATCTAAGCTGCCATTATCCCAATCAAGTATATGCCTAATGTCATATTACACAGTAAGAAGACCTACATTACACTTATAGGTTTTAAACTATATGATACGACATTAAACATATATTTGTCCCTAGGAGTCAGACCTGACTCAAAGCCTCCTAACAATAATGTCTTTACTTAAAATTTCGATGTTTCTCTAAATTTTCACACCTACAAATACTGTACAATTGTTTTATGATGTAATTATTGACTAGTAATTCTGTGATCTATGGTATTGAGTCAGTTCCTAGGAATTAAATTTATCTGCACTATGGCTCCAGTTTTAATGCTTCTTTGCACAGTTAATAATATTTTATTGGAAGCTACGTAAAGTGGATTTTACTTTGGTGGATGGTAGGTACATTTATATTCTTATAAATGTTCTTGAACAATTGTTCGATGTTTTCATAAATGTTGTTTCAACCTGCAAGATCTTCTTAGGTACTGCTTAAAAATTAAGTGATAGATTTTCTACTAATATAAAGTCCTTATGTGTACTAAACTCATCACTGTACATTATTAAAGTTTCCAACCTAGCTAGTGGGATTAGGCACCATGTTAGCTTTATGTGATTACTGAACTCCACTACTCTCATTTGGTTATTTCAGTGGGCCAGCGTAGTTTTCCTCACACATATGTACATATTGTAACTCTATTTCATGCTCAGTGAGGATCCTTCAATGACCTTTGGAGTTCTTTGTGCATCTCTCTCTTCTCTGGGACCCTGTCTTAGAAATGATTAATGATTGGCTTTCTTCAAACACTCAACTCACTCAGTCTGTCATACTCAGAATGTTTATTGGGTTTTTCTTGCTATATTTTTTTGAAATCAGCTCTACATAGAAACCTGAGGGAATAGTAGGTCGCATGTTGTGTGTTTCTTATTTTTCAATGAAGGAGTCAATGTCCTTCATTGTCTGAGGTGAAGTGCTTTCCAAGTCATTGATTTGTGTACCTTGTCTGTTTTTTTAAAATTATTTTAGTTGTTGTTTCAGGAAAGAGAATAGATCTAGTATCTATATTACATTTTATTTGTTTATTATAAATCTCTTTTCTTTCAAAAATAACTATAGAGAAAATAATAAAGCAAACAATTTTCTTAAACTTTCCATAAATCTTGGCTATTCCAATATCTCTTATATCTCTGTGTCAACTAAGTTCTTGGATACTGTGTAGGCATTTTTAGTAACTATATATATCATATAAATTATCAAGACATTACATGTTCTATATTATATGTAACGTGTTATAAAGTTACAGATATACATTATAATACATTACATACTACATATAATATATTACATTATATCATATAAATATAATATGTCTACAGCTATACAACTTTGGTGTCTGATCTCCTCAGATCTCAGAAGCTAAGCAAGGTCAGGCCTTTTCATACTTGGATAGGATATTGCCTGGGAACACCAGGCACTATAGGATTGAAAGAAGGACCTGGCACCCCACTCGCCAAAACAATCAGACATTGAATAACAGAGAAGCACTGACAATAGTTCAGGGCATGACAGTATTGGGAAGTGTTTTCATCTATTATATATAGGGTCTCGAAGAGTTGGACCTGACTCAGGTACCTACCACCACCAACAACAATAAATAAGTAAATAAATAAAATTCACCATATATAAATGTTACAAATTATTATATATCACATTATATGTTATATCATATATATTATATTAAATATAAATATATATATAAATGTATTAAAATATATGCAACATATATTAGACTATAATATAAAATATATAACATATATAACATATGTTACAGATAAAGGTAGCATATACATCATATATTAATAATATTATATATAATTTTATGTGTTATTACATGTGCTATATAAAATTTATAATACACATTATGTAATATGTAATGTGTACTATATAGAGCATTTAATAGATTATATCTGTAACATGTATTCTAACTGTTGTTGTTGTTGTTAGTTGCTGTCGAGTCGAGTCTGACTCATAACGACCCTATGTACAGCAGATCGAAACACTTCCCGATTCTATGCCGGGCAAACGATCTTATCTATGTTTAAGCCCATTGTTGCAGTCACTGTGTCAATCCATCTGGTGGAGGGTTTTCCTCTTTTGAGTTGACCTGCCACTCTCCCAAACATCATGTCCTTCTCCAGGGATTGATCTCTCCTGACTACATGTCCAAAATATGTAAGACACAGTCGGGCCATTCTTGCTTCCAAGGAGCACTCTGGTTGCACTTCTTCTAGGACAGATTTCTTGGTTCTTTTGGCAGTTCATGGTATATTCAGTAGACATCTCCAGCACCACAATTCAAAAGCATCAATTCTTTTTCAGTCTCTCTTGTTCAATGTGCAGCTTTCACAACCATATGATGTGAATGAAAATACCATGGCATGAGTCAGACGCACCTTCGTCTTCAATGTGACATCTTTGCTTTTCAATACTCTAAAGAGATCTTTTGCCACAGCTTTTCCTAGAGCAACGCGTCTTTTGATTTCTTGACTGCTGCTTCCACAGGTGTTGATTAAAGAGCCAAGCAAAGCAAAATCTCGGACAACCTCAATCTTTTCTCCATTTATTGTGAAGTTGCGTGCTGTCCCACTCATAAGGATTTTTGTTTTGTTGATGTTTAGTTGTAACCCATATTGAAGGCTATGATCTTTGATCTTCATCAGTAAGTGATTTAAATCTTCTTCACTTTCAGCAAGCGGAGTTGTGTCATCTGCATAATGCAGGTTGTTAATGAGTCTTCCTCCAATCTTGATGCCGCATTCTTCCTCATAAAGTCCAGCTTCTTGGATTATTTGCTCAGCATATAAGTTGAAGAGATAGGGTGAAAGTATACAGCCCAGATGCACACCTTTCCCAACTTTAAACCACTCAGTGTTTCCTTGTTCTATTCGAACAACTGCCTCCTGGTTCACGTACAGATTTCTCATTAGTACAATTAGGTGTTCTGGTATTCCCATTTTCTGAAGTGTTATCCATAATTTGTTATGATCCACACAATCAAATGCTTTTGCATAGTCAATAAAACATAGATAGACATCTCTGTGATATTCTCTGCTTTCAGCTAATATCCACCTGACATCAGCAATGATGTCCCTGGTTCCTAGCCCTCTTCTAAATCCCGCTTGATTTTCTGGTAAATCCCTATCTATATACTGCTGCAGAAGCTTCTGAATGATCTTTAGTAGAATTTTGCTTGTGTGTG
The DNA here is from genome assembly GCA_007922755.1 of Pedetes capensis. Lineage (NCBI taxonomy): Eukaryota > Metazoa > Chordata > Mammalia > Rodentia > Pedetidae > Pedetes > Pedetes capensis. The sequence continues at coordinate 36,781 of VMDO01019233.1, read as the reverse complement.
ATATTAATGATATTGTCCAGTAGTTTGCACGTTCAGTTGGATCCCCTTTTTTGGGAATAGGCACAAATATGGATCTCTTCCAGTCAGTTGGCCAAGTAGCTGTTTTCCAGATCTGTTGGCACAAACATGTTAACACCTCCAGTGCTGCATCTGTTTGTTGAAACATCTCTATTGGTATCCCATCAATTCCTGGAGCCTTGTGTTTCGCCAGTTAATTCGGCTTCCACTTAGTCTTTCAACACCATTGGTTCCTCTTCATATGCAACCTCTTGAAATGGTTGGTCATCTACCAATTCTTTCTTGTATAATGACTCTGTGTATTCTTCCCATGTTCTTTTGATGTTTCCTGCATCATTTAATATTTCCCCTGTAGAATCTTTCACTACTGCCACTCGAGGCTTGAATTTTTTCTTCACTTCCTTAAGCTTGAGAAACACAGAGCATGTTCTTGCCTTTTGGTTTTCTGCCTCCAGCTCCTTGCACATGTCATTATAATATTTGTTTTTGTCTTCTCAAGATGTCTTCTGAAATCTTCTGTTTAGTTCATTAACTTCATCATGTCTTCCTTTTGCTTTAGCTGCTTGATATTCGAGGGCAAGTTTCAGTGTCTCTTTTAACATGTAATTTGGTCTTTTTTTTCTTGTCTTTTGAAGAACTTTTTGCTTCCTTCTTGAATGATATCTTTTATGTCATGCCACAACTCTTCTGGTCTCCTATCATTTGTGTCTAATGCATTAAACCTATTTTTGAGGTGGTCTCTGAACTCAGTTTGGATATACTCAAGGTCATACCATGGCTCTCATATACGTGTTCTAATTTTCTTCAGCTTCAGTTTGAACTTGCATATGCGAAGTTGATTTTCTGATCCACAGTCAGCACCTGGTCTTGTTTTGACATTTTGTATAGAGCTTTTCCATTCCAGTCACCAGTGATTATCAGTATGTCTTGATTGCATGTTTGATCTATTTCAGATTGCAGAAGCTAATAGAAGTCTTCCCTTTCTTCATGTGTGGCCTTACTGGTGGATGCATACATTTGAATATTAGTCATATTAACTGGCCTTCTATGTAGGCATATGGATATTATTCTGTCATTGACAACATTGTATTTCATGACAGATGTTGAAATGTCTTTTTTGATGATGAATGCAACCCCATTTCTGTTTAGTTTATCATTCCCAGCATAGTAGACCATATGATTGTCTGACTCAAAATGGCCCATGCCGGTCCATTTTAGCTCACTGATGCCTAGAATGTCAATGTTTATGTGCTCTATTTCCCTTTTAACAATTTCTAATTTGCCTAGATTCATTCTACGTCCATTCCATGTTCCAATTATTCATGGATATTTACAGTTGTTTTTCCTCATTTTGAATTGTGTCACATCAGCAAGTTGAGCACCCTGGGGCTTTATTCCATTTCCATCATCATGGTAGACTCTACTTGGAGGAGGCAACTCTTCCCCAGTAGTCTTTTGAGTGCCTTCCAACCTGAGGGCCTCATTTTCCGGCACTATATCTGACAGTGTTTCTTTGCTATCCATAGGGTTTTCAATGGCTAGTTGTTTTGGGAGTGGCTCACCAGATCCTGGCATATGAACTTTCTTATAATCCAATTTGGGGTTTTTATTTCAATCCTGTCTCTTTATATTTTCTTTTCTTTTTGATTTTTATTTCATTGGTAACTGTTCTTATTTTTATTGTTCCTTCTACATATTTATTTATATTGATCATACTTTTTCTTACTTTTTGAAAAGTAAGTTGAAATCTCTACTTTTCACCCTTTTTTGTTTTTATTCAAATATGTGTGGGGGCTTGGGTGTTGCGATGAGGCTGAGAGTTCTGCCACTGTAACCTCGGACATGAGCAAGGTTACCCATGGTGGACAGGTTTTCAGCTGACTAAGACAGACTGGGGAGTAGGACCTGACAGACATGTGGGAGTATATTCTAATACATGATATATATTATATGTAATACTTACATATATATATATATATATATATATATCTCCATGGTATTCACTCCTTAGGACCTGACTACTAGACAGCAGCTACCAACAACATATCTCTTATTAAAGTATAAGAAGTACTTGTTAAATTATTTACCTCCTAAGTATGTGCTTTACTAATTTTAACATGTATAAACTTTTATTCAATATCACTTTAATTGTGTCAAAAATATTTCTAAGATGAAACAAAGATCCATTATTTCTGTACCTATAAATACTGCTCCCTGCTCTCAAAAATACAAACTGTTTTCAAGACTATCTTCATAGACTGATTTTGTCTGTTTTGAAATTTACACAAATAAAACCCTGTAAAACATACTCTTGTGTCATATGCATAATTATTTTTGGGCAAGTAATCCATGTCATAACTGAACAGTATTCCACTGCATAAATATATGACAATCATCATTTAGTTCTTTTAGGGTGCTATAATGAAGTGCTATAGACCCTGTGGCTAATAAACAGAAAAAATATTATTTGTTACATATCTAGTGACTGGAAAGCCCTAATTCAATGTGATGGCAGATGTTGTATCTGGATGTTTCCTACTTCCTAGTTTACAAACAACTACGCTATCATTGCATCTTCAAAAAGCATGAGGGATGAAGTAACTTCATGGAGTCTCTTTTATAAGCATTGTACTTAACAATTCTATTCCTGAGAGTTCTGTCTTTATAGCCTAGTGAGCTCTAAAAGCCTACTTCCTAATACACTTACACTGGGGTTAGGAGTCCAATATGAATTTGGGGGTAAAACACATATTCAGTTTAAAACAATTTCCCAATTGGAGCTTTTTACAGTTAGCACAATATAAAGATTGTTGCTTAAGTCTTGTGAGGATTATGAACCTAAACTCCCTCTAACAGTACCAAAATCATAGTTTGATTAGGTCCAAATGAAATGCAGACTAAAATGTAAAGATCAAACAGTCGATATTCTATAAGTAAACAAAATATATTGGGACCATAGGGAATAGTTTATTAAATAGAAATCCAAAACCAATAACCACAAACAAAAAACCTGATATATTGAATATGTTTTTAAATTAGAACCAACTGGAATGCTTGACAAAGTAAATATGAAGTGCAGAAGAGAAGATCAGGTTTTCCCTCGGTTAGGCTTGAGTAACTGAAAAGGTGGGATTTTGATAGAGAAGCTAGGGTGAGGTTGGGGAGATACATATTCATTAAATTCTGACATGTTGAATTGGAGTTATTTATTAGATTCTGAAGCAGAGGCATCAAATAAACTGACTGACATATGAATATGGAGTATGTAAGGGATATGTCAATTGGAGATTTAACTTTGACCATCATTTACATATTGAAACTATTTGTTGTTGTTGTTGTTAGGTGTCATCAAGCTGAGTCCCACTCATGGTGACCCTCATAGAATTTACAATGGTTAATTGTTTTGGGATTCCTACAGCGATGGACTGCCATGCCCTTCTTCCACTTTTGCAGTCCTGGGAATCCAACCTAGGTCCTCAGAGAACATAGCCTGGCATTCTACCAACTGACCTAAACCTCAGTCCTGAATCTATTTAAAGACATGAAAATGTGTAAGATGGTGAGCACAGAAAATAAAGAGATCAGGAATTTAGATCCAATATATTCCAGTGTTAAGAGGTCTAAGGCTTAATAGATAAATATATAAAAAGATCAATGATATGAAAAATACCAGTGAAATAAGCAGACAAACTAGTCTTCCAAGGCAAGAGAAAAAAAATTTATTATCGTTCCAGTCATAATTAAATGTTTTATGTCAGATAAGAAAACAAAATTGTCTGCAGTGATAGAATCCTAGCATCTGATTCTTCCTGATCTAGGAAGCTAAGCAGGGTTGACCTGGTGAGTACTTGGATGGGAGACCACCTAGAAATACCAGATGCTACAGGTTAGGCAGAAGGACCTGGCAATCCACTCCTGAAAAATTCTGCCATTGAAAACCCTATGAATTGCAGAGAAGCACTGACAAAAGCGCCTGGCAATGCACAGTGTCAGAGAATGTTTCATTCTGTTGTATATAAGGTCACCATGAGTTGGACCTGACTTGAGAACACTAACAAGGTGGCTTCCACTTCTTCCTTCAATACCATTGGTTCTTCTTCATATGCAATCTCTTGAAATGTTTGGTCATCTACCAATTCTTTTTTATATGAAGACTCTGTGTATTCCTTCTATCTTCTTTTGATGTTCCCTGCATCATTCAATATTTTCCCTATAGAATCTTTCACTATTGCCACAGGAGGCTTGAATTTTTTCTTCACTTCCTTAAGCTTGAGAAACTCAGAGTGTGCTCATCCTTTTTGGTTTTCTGCCTCTTTGCATATGTCATTATAATATTGGCTGTTTCTCATCTTGGGCTGTCTTTTCAAATCTTCTGTTTAGTTCCATTATGTCTTCCTTTTACTTTAGCTGCTGGCTATTCAAGGAGAACTTCCAACATCTCTTTTGACATGTAATTTGATCTTTTCTTTTTTTTCATGTCTTTTTTATAGCCTTTTGATTTCTTCTTGAATGATATCTTTTATGTCATGACACAATTCTTCTGGTCTTCTATTATTTGTGTCTAATGCATTAAACCTGTTCTTAAGGTGGTCTCTGACGTTAGGTGGGATATACTCAAGGTCATACCTTGGCTCTTGTACACTTGTTCTAATTTTCTTCATCTTCAGTTCGAACTAGCATATGAGAAGTTGATGGTATGATCCACAATCAGCACCTGTTCTAGTTCTGACATCTGATATAGACATTTCCTGTCATCTCTTTTCACATATGTAGTCAGTTTGGTTCCTGTATGTTCCATCTGTTGAAGTCCATTTGTACAGTCACCATTTAGATTGGTGTAAAAATGTACTTGCAATGAAAAGATCATTGGTCTGAAAAAATTCTATCATGCAATCTCCAGCATCATTTCTGTCACCATGACTATATTTTCCAACTACTGAGCCTTCTTCTTTGTTTCCAACCTTTGCATTCCAGTGACCACTAATTATCAGTATGTCCTGCTTGCATGTTTGATCTATTTCAGATTGCAGAAGCTGGTAGAAATATTCACTTTCTTCCTTTGTGGCCTTACTGGTGGGTACATAAATCTGAATAATAGTCATATTAACTAGCCTTCCTTGTAGGCATATGGATATTAGTCTATCACTGACAACATTGTATTTCAGGACAGATCTTGAGATGTCTTTTTTGATGATGAATGCCTGGTTTGTCATTCCCAGCATAGTAGACCATATGATTATCTGACTCGAAATGACCAATGCTGGTCCATGTTAGCTCACTGATGCCTAGAATGTCAATGTTCATGCTCTCCATTTCTCTTTTAATGATTTCCAATTTCCTAGATTCATACTATGTGCATTCCATGTTCCACATATTAATGGATGTTTACAGTTTTTTCTCCTCATTTTGAGTCATGCCACATCAGCAAATTGAGGTCCCTGGGGCTTTACTCCATTTCTGTCATCAACAAAGACTCTATTTTGAGGAGGTAACTCATCCCCATTAGTCTTTTGAGTGCCTTCCAACCTGGGGGGCTCATTTTCTGGCACTATATCTGTCAGTGTTTCTTTGCTATTCATAGGTTTTTCAATGGCTAGTTGTTTCGGGAGTGGTTCTCCAGAACCTACTCCCTAGTCTGTCTTACTCTGGAAGCTCAGTTGAAACCTGTCCACCATGGTTGACCAATGGTATGAAGGAAGAAGAGGAAGCAGCCTTGAAAGGGCTGATGAAACACAAGTCTCCAGGAATTGATGGAATACCAATAGGGATGCTTCAACAAACAGATGCAGCACTGGAGGTATTAACATGTTCATGCCAACAGATTTGGAAAACCACTACCTGGACAACTGACAGGAAGAGATCCATATGTGTGCCTATTTCAAAAAAAGTGGAACCAACTGAATGTGGAAACTATGGGACATTATAATTAATACCACCCACAGCAAAACTTTACTAAAGATCCTTCAAAAGTGACTGCAGCATTATATAGACAGGGAATTGCTGGAAAATTAATCCAGATTCAGAAAAGGGCAGGGAACCAGGGACATCACTGCTGATATCAGGTGGATATTAGCCAAAAGCAGAGAATATCAAAAAGCTGTATATCTATGTTTTATAGACTATGCCAAGGCATTTGACTGTGTGGATCATAACAAATTATGGATAACACTTTGGAAAATGGGAATACCAGAGCACCTAATTGTACTCATGAGTAACGTTGTACATGAACCTGGAGGCTGTTGTTCAAATAGAGCAAAGAAACACTGCCTTATTTAAAGTTGAGAAAGGTGTGCGTCAGGACTGTATACTTTTATCATATCTCTTCAATTTATATGGTGAGCAAATAATCTGATAACCTGGACTTTATGAAGAAGAACACAGAAGATTGGAGAAAGACTCCTTAACAACCTGCATTATGCACATGACACAACTCTGCTTGCTGAAAGTGAAGAGGATTTAAAACCTGTACTGATGAAGATCAAAGATCATAGCCTTCAGTATGGGTTGCAACTAAACATCAACAAAACAAAAATCCTTATACTGGGTCAATATGCAACTTCACCATAAGAGGAAAGGTTGAGGTTATCCAAGATTTTGCTTTGCTTGGCTCTATAATCAACACCTGTGGAAGCAGCAGTCAAGAAATTAAAAGATACATTGCTCTGGGAAGAGCTGTGACAAAGAACTCTTTAGAGTATTGAAAAGTAAAGATGTCACATTGAATATGCAGGTGCACCTGACTCATGCCAGGGTATTTTGAGTCACATAATATGGTTGTGAAGGCTGGACATGGAAACAAGTTAGACAGGAGAAGAATTGATGCTTTTGAATTATGGTGCTGGAGACTTCTATTAAATATACCATGGACTGCCAGAAGAACCTACAGATCTGTGCTAGATGAAGTGAAACTAGAGTGCTCATTGGAAGCAAGGATGGCTAGACTGCATCTTACATATTTTGGACATGTTGTCATGAGAGACCAATCGCCTAGAAAAAGACAGCATGTTTGGGAGAGTGGCAGGTCAGGGAAAAAAAGGAAAACCCTCCTCCAGCTAGATTGACACAGTGTCTGCCACAATGGGCTTAAAAATAAATGAGATCATCTGCCTGGCACAGAATTGGGAAGTTTCCATCTGCTGTACATAGGGTCCCTAAGAGTCGGACTTGACTCCATGACACCTAACAATAACAATAAGATAAAAGTTGAACCCATGTGGGTTATATTCATGTTTATAAGAACAAATTCAGTATGATGGTAGTAACAAAATTTTGATTAAGAATCTTGACTACAGAATGAAATTAAAAGAATATTAAGAGAGTATAATAACTTACAAGAAAACAATTATAATAGCATTTTATAGAGAAGTGTCATTTGGTTTTTAAGTGGTTAATAAGACTTAGCTAGTTAATTAGAAGTAAATAGGGTTATAGTTTTACAAAGGAAGTACAAAACATAAAAATATGCCAAAATAGTAAAAAATAGTTATTGGACACAAATCTTGGGTGGGGGAGTGTTAGGGGTTGAACTCAGGGTGTCACACGGGTTTTATAAGTGTTGTTCCCTTAACCTGCAATCCCAGCCCATTTTTTTATTTTTTATTATGCGTCAAAGTCTTGCTAAATTATACAGGCTACATCTCCAGGCACACTGAGAGAAATATATGAGAAGAAGCCAGCTACTGTTTCAGAGGCCTTCTAGAGGCAAAATTACATTACAGGGGAACCACATGCGGAGGCCAGGTTTCTATTTTTGTTGTTGTAGGTGCCATGGAGTTGGGTCTGACTCACAGTGACCCTCATAGAGTTTTCAATGGCTGATTGTTTCAGGATTGTTTTCAGGAGTGGAGTGCCACGTCCTTCTCCAATTTTTTGAGGTTCTGGGTAATGAATCCATGTCCTCATAAAGTGTGGAGTGACATTCTACCAACTGAGGTAAACCACAGCACCATAGTTTCTGTTAGGGCTAGAAAACTAAGGAAAAGTTCAGAAAAGAAGTTGATATTATGTTAGGTGCCCTGGAGTTGAGTCCGACTCATAGCAACCCTATGCACAGCAGATCAAAACACTTCCTGATTCTGTGCCAGGAATATGATCTTATTTATGTTTAAGCCCATTGTTGCAGACACTGTGTCAATCCATCTGGTGGAGGGTTTACCTTCTTTTCGCTGACCTGCCACTTTCCCAAACATGATGTCTTTCTCCAGGGATTTATCTCTCATGACTACATGTCTAAAATATGTAAGATGTAGTCTGGCCATTCTTGCTTCCAAGGAGCACTCTGGTTGCACTTCTTCTAGGACAGAACTGTTGGCTCTTTTGGCAGTCCATGGTATATTCAATAGATGTCTCTAGCACCATAATATTATAAGTTATTGGCAAATTTTAAATTTTAGAGTGTACAGAGAAAGAGAGTCAGATTTGCATAAGTGATAACATGGCAACAAAGTTGGGAGTATGCAGAGCTTCATGTGAGTTGGATTGGAGTTTAGAAGCAAGAGATGGTCTGAAATTTGGGAATCTTGTGTATTTATGATAAAACTCAAGTAATGGTGATATTAGTTCTGTTGGATTCAGCACAAATATTGTGATGAAGCTATTAGCTTATAACTGATAATGGCAGCAGAAGGCTAATAACAGGGTTAATTGTCACCTTTGATCCCACTCACTCTTCTACACTTAGGATGAGGGAAGAATAAATTAATGGCATAATTGTTAAGAAAGTTTATCATTGAAGAAGAAAACCCTACATGATATTCCAAAATAAAATAAAATGTAATTTCTTGTTAGTTAGATACTTCAAAAAATTCCATGGCTTTTTACACTTTGTGTTGATTGAATATGATTATCTCCACTTCATTTGAGAAAAAGAGCTTAACACTATATCCAGGATAACCAATATGAACATGATTTTCAGGGACTGCAGAATCTAACAATTCATGGTATACAGATTATCTCAGAAGACGTTTATAGTTGAAAAAATATCAGCTGTTTCTAAGCAGCATATTCTTCTTGATTCCAAATGGAGATCAATAATCTCTGATTTTCTTAATTAGTGATACTGTTCACTGCAATGAAATGGAAGCAGAGTTGTTACATCTTAAAACTACCCAAAGAACACATATATAGAGGAAGATGGTAGTTAGTGATGAATAAACTGGTGAATTCATCAAGTAGTTATTCTGATGAAACACTTAGCTTCAAAACAGAAGATGGCAGCAGAAAGCCTAAGACTAGTCTTCCTAAATTCTTTGGAAATGATGATTTTTTTTTAACCACTTCTTGGCCTTTTGACTAAGGTCAAGAATAGTATCTCAATGATGTTTTGGAGATGCTCACTTGGGTCACAACTTAAAAGATTATTTAAAAGATATTAGTTAAATATGTGATGTTTCTCTTTTAAATATAGTAATATAAAGAATAAATAGAATGAGAATATGGCAATAGAAAAAATGCATTCAGATATTGAGGACTCTGGAAAGTGACAAATATTTTCACAGTTGAAGTAAATCACAAAAGAACAGAAATATGGAAGAGAGTCAAGTGAGATTAAGTGATTGGCCCTAAGGAGTGTTAGTCAAGGAAACAAAGTAAAGAAAAAAATGTTCATATATGAAACTGAGAGACTGAAAGAAAACAACGTTGCTATTGGTTTCTCATTTTTATTTGAATGTGAACCAAAATGCCAAAGTCAAAGCTAGCAGCCAATTATAGAATACATAGAGGATCTGAAAGAGAAACAATTTTTTAAAAGTTTGTTCTAAAGAGACTCTTGAAAAGTTACCCTTTACTGGAGTTAAAATATCTTTAGGGAAAACATGAGGAGAGGGGTTAGATATTAAAAGGAGAAAAAGGTTGGAAATTTGAGATAAACTTCTCTTCTCAGTGTCATTATTCTCTTTGTTATATGTAAGAATTTTATAAGCCTGGAGCAGAATAGAGAATTTAAATATTAACATTTATCAAAAAATTCTGGAATGAGAGAAATACTGAAAAACTAAGTCACAGTAAGGACAATTAAAGTTATACTATATATTTTGAACATAAATTTTATGTTCTTTCCAGCCAAAATAAAGATATATAAATATTATAAATTTGGGAAAGGTACTAAATGAATACAGTATTATAAACACTACTATTGACTTAGATTAGAGGGTTTGAAATTATACAATGAGAATTTTAATCTTCAACTGTGGGGCTCATTACTCCATTGTGGTTATCTCTCAGGGCCTGGATAGTGGAGCAGAAACCTAACATATAACCTCTTTTCCCTCCAAACAGGGAACCCATGGGGACTGGGTGAGTGAGACAAAGTGAGAGACACCTCGGGAGGGCTCTTTAAACACACAGCTCTTTATTGTACAGCACTTAAAAGTGCTGCAGCCTTAAAGTGTTTCACAGCTCTGAGAGTTAAGTGACACACAGCTCTAAGCGCTGTGGCTTCTGCAGCTGCTCTCCAAGATGATGGTCTGCTAGGGTTTGCTTCCAGCGCTAGTCCGGTAGCTTCCCCCTCTCTGCAGTGGCTGATCTTGGTGTTTGCTGCCCCCAAGGTCTTCTCCTCTTGCAGTCTTCCATCTTCATCCTGGTCCTAATGGCAAGGCAAGAGCTAGTTCCAGAGCAAGAGACCGAGCAGTGAGCAAGCTCTCCTTTTATTCCTCTTGGGATCAATCAGAACTCCAGGCTTTGTTTGGAAGTGGCCAATCATGAGTCTGATAATTGATAGGTGGGTAGGTGGCAGGGAGCAACCAATCATAGGCCTCCCCTTGGTGGACAATAGGGTGATAGGATACAACCAGAGAGTGTGGGTCTAAAGCAGGGCACACCCCACTCATGCTGGGGGGCGGGAGTATCTTGGCCAGCAGTCACTAATCTCATGGACTCAAGGTGGGTGTGCCATAGCAAGTCAAACAGGGTTGCTGAATGCACCTCAGGCCTCAGTACAGGCCAAATAAGCCTTGAGCCATTTCTCTTCCTCTTTGTGCCCCACATTTATCCCTACACTAAACACATGACAGTTTATACATCTAGAGGTTATCATCATCATCATCATCATCAACATCATCATCATCATTATTATTAAAACAGAAAACAAATATGTATTGGCAGCAGTTTTATTACCAGTACTATTTAAGGTGTAGTAGAAGTAATTGATTCTGAAAATATTTTATTACTCCCATAAAAGACATTCATAACTCCCAAATACACATATGTTCTTATGTTTAAGCTTAGAAAATAAAACACAATTATCTGAAAAATTGACTTACAATCTTATACATAAAAAGAAGGTTAACTTGGATATCTGAAAATTAACAGGTCTTAAACTATGAATTACCCAGGATAGGCAAAATCACATGCAGAGGCCCTAAAAATAATGTGTGAAAGAATTTTTATAGTTCAATATAACTAGTGCATAGCACATGAAGAACCAGTGGGAACAAACTCCACTGCTGTGTTAGTACTTCAATCTTAATTGCTCTTTTCATCAGTCATCATACAATTGTGTAGTTTTTAAAATAGCATTCACTACACTAATCAAATATGCTTTGATATCCTTAAAGTTAAAGAATGATGTGATTAATTGCTATGAAGTTACTACATATAATAGGTCAAATTTATATAAATATATAAAGTGTAATGTTGTAAGGAAATTAAGGAATATTTCTATGATTCAATATAAGTAATTGTCAGGAATATAATGCAATTGAAAAAGCAAAAGAAAAAACAAGAGGCAGAAATACAGGTTCAGAATTGACCCATAGGATTTGAAAAACAAAATTAACAATGTAGAGATTACTAAGAAATGAAGCAAAATGATATTGAAAGGGAAGAAAATATAAAAATAAAATTGATGATAGTGGTAATCTCTATAGAAGGGAAAAGGAAGTGATAGGATAAAGATATAAAAAGGATATAAACATTATTGTAATATCCCATTTCTTGAGCTAAATGTCAGTAGGTGTTAATTTATTGCAATTATGGATATCTTACACAAGTTGTGACTATCCTTTTGTATGGATTCATATCAATTAAAGAAATTTAAAGTTAGCTTAAAGACCTTGCAAATGCTAACAGCATAAGTAAAACGACAGGAAAAATGCCCCACAAAATATTATGTGAGAATATTCAGTATAAAAATAGGGATGTGATATTCAAGGACTGATGTGCACATCCCGAGCATAAGCTTCAACTTATTAACTGAACTTCAACTTTTAGAAGTTTAGTAACAGTGGGAATACACCTTTTACCAAATATGATCATTTTAAATTCTAAACTTGATAATATTATTCTGTTATTGTTGTTAGGTGCCATCCAGCCAGGTCTAATTCATAGTGACCCTATATACAATAGAACAAAACACTACCCAGCAGTGGACACTGTGCCATGCCCAGCACTATATCAGTGTTTCTTTGCTATTCATAGGGTTTTTGAAGGGGTGATTATTTCAGCAGGATGCCAGATCCTTCTCTTATTTTTGCAATGTTGATGATGGAAACCAGGGCCTCAGAGAGCACAGAGCAGCACTCAACCAAGTGAGCTAAACGCCAGCCCAGTATTATTCTATGCCACTTAAAAACATAGCCTTAAGAGATCTTTAGAACTCATCCACAAATCTTTTGTAAACTGTCATCTGTTCTAGAAATAATTAAAACTTATCATCAAGGGTGTTATGATACCTAATGATATTTAATCTGAGCATTAAATCTAGTTTTAGTTTGAACTATGTAAATGAACCTGATGGTTTCAGTCTCTCCTACAGTTTTTGTATCATTATTCAATAAAATTATCACATTATATTTCATCCAACATACCCCTAGCTTAAATAGTCAACATATTTATGACCTTCCAAGGTACTGTGTATCAAACCTGTCCTTCTGTGAGAAACTTAATTTTAAACTATGCTGTAAGTATTACTGAGGCAGGATGCTCTTTGATGTTTAACTGCATTATTCATAGAGAAAATGCACAGGGTTATGTAATGATGGTTGTTCTCATAACTCATTGATTAATGGGGTTAGTAATTCAGAAATTTATACCAATGAAGAAAAACAATTGCCATTCTGTGCAATACAAGGGAAAAAATGAGTAGTTTTGAAAATTTACTGCTCTGCTATACTCATCACATTCAGCTTAAAATTACTATCTCAAATCATTAAACGTGCTTCCATAACTCAATATTCATAAAATGCGTTGGGTGAAGTTAAAAGATTTCCATAAGTATGTTGGAGACAATATTTTCATTTTGTGTATTTCCTGTTTTAGACTTAAAATATATTTCCTATATCTTGTGATTACAGCTTCTTTTCTGCATAAAGCAAGTAAACATGTACATGGAATTGATTTTATAAAACAAATAATATGAGCCAGTTGTGGTGGTACATGCCTGTAATCTCAACGATTCCAGAGGTAGAGACAGAGGATTGCAAGTTTGAGACCACAGGCAGTATGCATAATTTAGCTTGACTCTGTCTCAAAAAAAATAAAAAATAAAAAATTAATTAATTAATTTAATTTAATTTAATTAATTAAAAAGACAGTCATTATTTTCAAATGATCCATAATTAGGTTATATGATTGCAAGCTAAATAATATGCACCCACAAAAACACATGAGGAGAACATATTGAAGCTTACAGGTAAAACTGTAGGAAAACTATTACTTTGGTTATATTTATATTTATAATTTATTTAATTATATATATGAATAGTGAGTAAAATAATTCTTTCAAATTAGTTATTGCTCTCCTTTACATTTTCCCTGATTTTTGGAATTGTTCCTATTTACCTAAAAAGAAAATGTTTCAGTGGTCCCAATGACTTTATATTAGTACAAATAAACATTTAATTTAATGAAAAGACACTGACATTATTTTATTTCAGATGTCTTGAACTCATTTCATGTAATAATAATTCTCCCATTTCTCATATTTTCTGAACATTTTGAGTTGTTATTCTTTAGGAAAGAATTTTTTTTCTGTTTTGCAATATTGGGGGTTGAACCCAGGGCCTCACACTTGCATGTTTTGCAAGTGCTGGACCACTGAGCTGCACCCTCAGACCATTTTTTTTTTTTTTAGTTTTTTGAGACAGGGTCTCACTAAATTATGCAGACTGCCTGTGGTCTTGAACTTGCGATCCTCTTGCCTCTGCCTCTGGTGTCACTAGAATTATAGGCATTTGCCATCATGTCCAGGTAGGAAAGAAATTTAGAAATGATAAAAGCATGAAATGATAATTATAAGGTTAATAAATCAAAGTCTGTAAGTATATGTTGTTAGGTACTACCAAGTCAAGGCTGACTCACAGCGACCCTATGTACAACAGAATGAAACACTACCCAATGCTATGCCATGCACAAGGTCTTTTAATGTTTGAGCTCATTGTTGCAAACACTGTTTCTTCTCATTTTGAGTCTTCCCACATCAACAGCTAGAGGCCTAAGCGGCTTTGCTCCACTCCCATCATGAAGGCCGACTCTAATTTGAGGAGGTAGCTATTCCCCAGGTATCTTTTGAGTGAATTCCAGCCTGGGGCAGGACTCATTTCCAGCACTATATTTGACAGTGTTTTTCTGCTATTCATAGGGTTTTCAATGACTAATTTCTTCAGAAGTGGGCTGCCCAGTCTTTCTACCTAGTCTGTCATATTCTGTAAGCTCAGTTGAAACATGTCCACCATGGGTGGCTATTTTGGTGTCTGAAATACCTGTAGCAATAGCTTTCAATGTTACAACGACACATATGCCCCACAGCACAATATGCTGACAGACAAGTGGGGGTCTACAAATATATGTTGTTGTTATTTTTAAGTGCTGTCTGGTTGAGTCTGAATCATAGTGACTCTATGGACAATAGAACAAAACATTCCCTGTTTTGACACTGTGCCATGCCTGGTATTATGTTAATACTTCTCTGCTATTCATGGGGTTTTCAGTGGCAAATTGTTTTGGGAGTGGGTGCCAAGTCTTTTCCCATTTTTGTGGTGCTGGAGATTGAACCAAGAGCCTGAGAGAGAAAAGAGCAGCACTCTACCGACTAAGCTAAACCTCAGCCCCCTATAAACATACACTCAGGGTTAATTCATTTTCAACAACAACAAAAAAAATAGCAATCTCTTCTATCAAGAGGTAATTGTCACCTCTGTAGAAGACAAAGTGGATATCCGGTGAAAGCAATGATGTGGGATCATATCTCACATTGTGCACACAACATATTTCAAAACAGGTAGATATAAAGGTAACAGTTAAAATGATAAAACAATTCAAAGGTATTGTCATTGTTAGGTGTTGTCCAGTCAGGTCTGACTTATGGTGACCCTATGTACAACAGAATGACACATTCCCCAACACAGTGCCATGCCTGGTGCTATCAGTGCTTCTCTGCTATTCATAGATTTTCAATGGCTGATTGTTTTGAGATTGTTTCAGGAGTGGACTTCCAGGTCCTTCTCCCATTTTTGCAATTCTGGGGATGGAACCCACAGCCTTAGAGTATGCATAGCAGTACTTTACCAACTGTGTCTTACTTTCCTTAGAAATTGTTTTCTTGGATATGATATCAAAAAGAAAAATAATAACAAAAAGGACTGAAGTTTAAGCTCAATTGGTAGAGTGCTGCACAGCACTCTCTGAGGACTGAGATTCTATCTCCAGCAAGATTAAAACAGGAGAAGGACATGGAAATCCACTCCAGAAGCAATTGCAAAAGAATGAGCCATTGAAAACCCTGTGAGGGTTACTATGAGTCAGACATGACTTGACAGCACCTAACAACAACAAATAACAATAAAGATAAACTGGACTATATTAAAATTTGAAATCTTTATATTTCAAATGATGCTATCATAAAAGTAAGAAGATACAATGACCCATAGAGAGGAAGAAATTTTTGAATATTGTATATTTTATAACAGACTTGTGTACAGCATATATAATATGTATATATATATATATACACATATATATACACATATATATGATGTATACATATTGTATATATACAATTTTTTCAGTCCACAGCATCTTGAGCTGCAATTTCTACTATTTCCAAGAGCCTGGTAAGACAGAAACTAAGTGAAGCAACTTTATTACTCATAGACAGGCAGCAAGGGATGGTAGAAATCTAGGATTTTTGTTAAATAGTTCCCACTAAGCTCAGAAAAGCTGTCCAAGATGAGTAGATTCCATCTGCATGTGACAAGTTGTAGTATAGTGGAAGAAACCTAGAAGGTGGTCCCTTCTGGGTCGTACACTCTGGGAATCACTTTACTAAATGGAATAATATATTGAAGAACATCATGTTTCTAGGGAAAACTTGAAGAGAGCCTGGGCTGTTCTTGCTCATTCTTCCCTATTTCAGGATATTGCATCCTCAACATATTCTACAGTTGTTTTTTGAGAATTACAGGGAATAGGATTCTGAGGACTAGACTGGTCCTAAAGCACCCAGAGGACATCTTACACATAAGTTTACCCAAGTGTTCATAGTAGAATTATTCAGTATATATCTTGAAGCAATGAATTTGGTATGGGATTAAATGAGACAGAATACAGAAATCCAGGGACCTTGAGGTGTATATTTAAGGTACTCCTTTTTATCCTCCCAATCAAGTATCACTTAGGAGATTGTACTTCCTGGTACCACAGTTTTCCATCTTCCTTGATGCAGAGGAGAATGGTTCCCAAATAGACAAAGATATCCACTAAAATCAAATCTGTGTCTTCTAGTTGTTCTTTTGGTTACCAGTTAATCAGCAGGCAATTAAAGATTATATAGAGTACTATCAGGTATAATTTTCTCTTGTCTTATAGAGCAGGTAGAGTTGCTACTTGATGGTAGAAGTTGGGAGAATATTTAGAAGTCCAAGGATATGCTGGGGGCATCTCTTGGTAATTTCCACTCCTATTTATAAGTTGCAAATTGGCAAATAAAGAAACAGAGTCTGACAAATGTGTATGGCACTGTTAACTTGCTCCACAAAGAACCTAGACCTCCATGCATGCCTATGAAGGTAGAAAGTAATCTAGGAAGGGTAGTAGAGAAGGGAGATGCTGAATATTAGTTACAGTCTTGAAGACTTCAGCAAATGGAAATTCAGCATCTCCCATTAATGTCTTGACATTTTTCCCCTACATTGTGAGAAATGTTCTTGAAGAATCTGTGAGAAGTTGAAGCTAATTTAACTTGAGATGAAGATAAACTCCACAAGATATCAGCATTCTGTTTAAAGGATGTCCTTGAAGCTTTTAGCATACCACACCCACCCCACTTCCATTGGCATTCCTTTCTATTTACCAAAAATTGCAGGAGCACTTTGTTGGAGGACCAGCCTTAGGCAGCTGGGATCTACTTTGCCTGCACCTATAAGTCAAACAAACAAACAAACAAACAAAAACAGCTGGAGATTTGCATCACTGAGAATTCCTAATTTAATTTATGGCAACTGAGTTTCAAGACTCTAACTCCCTTGACTCATTTGACAACAATTATAATTTCCCTTTATATGCCAGAGTCCCTTTGAAAAAGGACCAAAGCTACTACAGTGAAAATGCCTACAAGAGAATTATGTCTTGGATTCCTTTTCCTCACTTAGATATTTCCCACTTCTCCTAAAGGTTTCCTATTTCCTCTGATAAAATTTGAAGGCATGGGCCCAGGAGTTCTTTTCTGAAAAAATTTTTAGAACTAGATCTAAGTCAATTAATATGCCAAATTTCAAGTATAAACATCTGCTTCCTCCTTGCAATCATACTATTTTCTTTTCATCTTTCACTATTAATTGCCTTTTCCAAATTAATGACAATAGCTCAACCTATCTTAGTTTTATTTCAAACTATAATTCATTACTGCTATTAATTTTGGTAAAGATTGTTATATCATTTTCACACACACCTTTGTTTGGTCACCCCTCATATCATTCCACATCTTTTATTTAGCTCAGTTGGTAGGGTGCTGCTCCACACTCTCTGAGAACCCAGGGTCGATACACAGCATCATAAAAATGGGAGAGGGGTATGGCAGCTCTCTCCTGAAAAAATCCCAAAACCATCAGTCATCAAAGACCCCATGAGGGTTGCTATGAGTTGGACCCAACTCCATGGCACCTAACAACAGCAACTAAATGTTCTTTGAGAAAGACATACTCATTCTAGTCACACATATAATCACTTCTTTACTCTGAATTTGGTCTCCTGATTTTTTTTCCTACCTTTTTATCATGGAGCCAAGATTTTAAATCTTTTCATTGAGTCTTCCATCTCTCTTTAGCACTTATTGGATTTTTATCTCTTTATTATTATGTGCTGAACATGAGTATTTTATTGAAACAATTTCTAGTTCACTTATAATATTTTTGTCCTTTGTTCTAAGTGACAAATTATAATTTATATCAGAAAATTTTGAAAAATCTGACATGCATTATATAACTTAATAAATTCATAGAAAATGGATGAAAAGATGCAATTCAGATCTAGGTTAAAAAGTATAACTTTACTAGTACTCAAAAGTCATTTGTTTATCATATAAAGTCATTAATATTTTCTTTCCTTTTGGTGGTGCTGAGGATTGAATCCCGAACTTTTATACTCTAGTCATGTGAGCATCTACTAAGCCACACCCTCAGCCTTAAAGCCTCCATTAATTTGAACTATTTTCCTTCTATATTTCTTGATTTTTTAATCATAATGGGATGTGGATTTTTATCATTTCTTCAGCATGTATTGACATGATCAAGTGTGTGGGGTTATTTTTCCCTCTAATAAGTGGATATGTTGTACTATGTTAATTGACCTACATATGGTGAACCATTCTAGTAACCTTGGAATATACTTCATCATGGTATATAATTTATGAAGCGCTATTAGATCAGGTTAGCTAGTATTTTGTTGTGAATTTTTACATCTATGTTTATCAGTTACCTTGGTTCATAGTTTTCCTTTTTTGTTATAGTTGTTTGTATGGCTTTCGTATTGGAATAAAACTGATCTTACAAAATGAGTTTTCAAGTATTTATTATACAGTCTTTTTGCCATTGAAAACCCTATCAATAGCAGAGATGCACTAACAATAGTGTACTCTCTGTTGTACATAGTTTCACTACGAGTGAGACACTGACTCCATGGCACCTAAGAACAATGTAGTCATTTTAATGATCATAAATTCCTTTAGATTCCAATTATGTTGAGATGTCTATTATTCATCAATTTCTGAAGAACAGCTTTAGTAAGTAAAATTTTCTGGGTTAGTACTGTATTTTGTTTTTTGTTTTTTTTTTTCAAGAAAACTGAATATGTCATTCCATTCCCTCTTGGTCTGTACGGCCTCTATTGGAAAATCTGTTGCTTATCTTAATATGACTTAAATATGACTTAGCCCTCTTCTTTTTGCTGTTTATAGTACACATTTTTTGTCTTGGACTTTCAAGAATTTGACTATAATATGACTCCAAACTATCTTTTCTCCATCAAATCTGTGTGTAGTCCTTTAAATCTCTTGGATCTTGATGTTTGTAGCATTCCCAAAATTAAAGTTATCATTTTATCAAATAATTTTTAAGTGCATTTCATTTTCTTTACCTTCAGAAATTTCTCAACTTGATTTTTTGTTTTCTATTTACTTAATAGTGACCCATAAGGTTCAAAGACTTCTTTTTTTTTTTTTTTTTTGGTCTGACTGGGATATTTCACAATATCCCAGTTCACAAATTCTTTATTTTGCTTAATCTAGCCTGTTGATGAGGTTCTCAGATGTATGTATATGTATATATACATATGTATATTTATTATATATTTATATGTATTATATATTACATATATGTTATACATATATATACATACATACATATATATGTCTATATATATGTAATTGAACTGAGTCTGATTGAAAGCCACCCTCTAAACAATGGAATGAATATATATACATGTATATATAAAAATCTGAATTCTTCACTTATAAAATTTATATTTGATTCATTTTTGGACTTTTGTTGCATTGCTGAATTTGTCATTTAAACCATGAGTTGTACTCCCAGTTTCTCTGAATTATCTGCTTTTTTTTTTTTTTTTTTGCATATTATTGAGATTCCTTAGAACAATTCTTCTGAATTCTTTATCAAGTATTTCATTAATTTTTTTAGCAGAGACTATTACTAGAAAGTTATTCTGTACTTCTGGAGACAGATTATTTCCTTGCTTTTTCATAGTTTTGGGTCTTATATTGATATTGGCACATCTGGTGATCAGTTGTCTCTACCAATTTTATAGGGTGGCTTAACAAGTATTTGATATGTTTTAGTGGTTGGTTTGTTGGACTTCTTTGGCTTTGGTTCTTCTTGGCCATTGTAGCATAGCAGTAATACAGATTTTAGAACTGTAATCAATGGTTTTGTGCATCCAGCAGTTGGGTCAAAGATACCTTCTGTCTCAGAGTCACGTGGGGTTGGAGGCAATTTAGCTGTCCAGGTGGATGTGAGATACAAAGACATGAGGTTTTTGTACATTACACCCACTGTGTGGAAACTCTGGCAAAATGAGAGTGGTGCTGGGCACATGGATCATGATGAAACTTTCCCTCCAGCCCCACTGAAGAAAATTGCCAAGAGTCTCTTGGCAGAGACTCTTGCAACAACAGTGGTGTCACCAGGAGGTGGAACTTGATATCATGTCTACAATAACTCTAGAAGTGAGCACCACTAATGACAGAGGCTTTTTGAATTTGGGTCATTTAGCTTCAAGTAATAATTTCCACTTCCATCCATTTTGCAGCAAATGACATAATTCCACTCTTTACTGCTGAATAATATTCTATTGCATATATATAATTCTATTGCATATATATATACACATTTATATACATATATATGCAATAGAATTATACATACATATATATATATATATATATATATATATATATATATCACATTTTTTCAACTCATTCATCTTTTTATGAACATCTAAGCTGATTCCATATCCCTGTGATTGTGAAGAATGCTTCAATAAACATAGAGGTGCAGATGATCCTGTGGCATGATGAGTGTCTTCCTTTGGGTTTATGCCCAAGATTGATACAACTGGACTATATGGTAGTTCCATTTTTAATTTTTTATATCTGATATTTTCAAGATCATAAATTTTTGACATGCTTATTTTTCTTATTGTCAGAAACAGTGCCTTGTTTTATATATGAGTTTTTGAAATTTTATTCTGAGCTCATTTGTCCAAAAATTTATTTGTGTATGCAATTTGAAGTCTAGGTTGAACATGGGATCTCCCAGACATATTTAATTTTACTTCATTTCAAGAACTTATGACATTAAAATAAGTTTAAAACAAATTTAGAAGTTCAAACTGTTTGGAAGATTCATAGAACTATATAATAACTGCAAACATGATTCATATCTTTTCATTTTTCTTAGGTTTATAATGATATGATATTCCTTAAGTTTTCTCCGATTTCTAATAATATATATTCCTCTAACATACTCTTTTTAAATAAAATGGTATTTATATTTATTTTCTGCATATGCTCTATATTCATAATTCTTTTTTATGATTTACTCCATAAGTCAGGTTGAACCTGACCAAAGACAGTTAATTGACATGTCTAATACCTTTACATGGTCACCAGCAGTTCATGAGAATGTGTTGCTTAATTTCTGGATGATGAATTACTAATTTAATGTGTTAAACACTTTATGTAGCTTTATGATCTTGAATTTCTTTAATTAATGAGATAATTATTTCCCATATGTTCAATTACTCACCGTGCTTCCAATTTAATGAATTATGTATTTCCTATAACACTATATTTAATAACATATTTTTCATAGTAGCTTTAGTAAACATAAAATACTTTTAAACAGTAGCTTTTTCTTTCAGTTGTTTCTAACAACAAATATCTCCTATTGCACTATGATGCCACATTTCCCCTTGAAAATCCTAAGGCAACTTCCATTTAAAATTACCTTTTCAGCCTTTAATACTATATTGCATTTCTAAACTTTAAATCATTAAATGTCAAGCCTTAAAAACTTAGCAAGACTTGTTTCACTTTTAAAACTTGAGATTGTTTTTTATAATTTTTTAAAGATTAGAAAACATTTTTGTGTTTAAAAACTAATAATCAGAATCCAAAAAGTTTCTTTGTGAAATTTGGCTCTACCATTAACCAGCTTCTCAAATTATGCTACTTTATTTTAACTGTCAAACTATACTTAAATCATAATGGCTAATATGCTTATGTTCATTCATTTGTTCAACTAATACTGTTCTAAGGATTTCTACAGGGGCTAGGATATAGCTCAGTTGGTAGAGTTCCGCTCTGGAGTCTCTGATGTCTCAGGTTTTGTACCCATCACTGCAAAAATGGGTGAAGGGAGTGGAATCCACTCCTGAGGCAATCCTGAAACAGTCAGCCATTGAAAACCCTATGAGGGTTGCTATGAGTCAGACAGAACTCGGAGGCACATAACAACAACAACAAGGACTTTTATAAGGTCATAATAATGAGCTAAAAGCGCAAATACTTTGCTATCATAGAATGTAAACTTATTAATCCTATAAAGATAGTTAACAAATTGATAAGTGATATGACATATAGAAATGATATGATAAAGAAAAGTATCTAGAGGAAAGATATGGAAAGTAATGGAAGTTACCAGTTAGGTAAGAACATCAAGAGAAGTGTACTCAGTAGAGATGATGCTTGAAGAGTTCTCTAAACAAAGAGGACAGTGAGCCATACAGGTATTGATAGCGAATCAATCTGGTGGAGCCAGTAGAGAAGCAACCAGGGTAAATTCCCTGATGTGTACAAAGGAAGAAAACTAGCATGACTGGAGTGATCCAAGACAGCCAGGTAAAAGATGAGGTAGGGAAGATCCAGAATTAACAAATACTAAACATTTAATGTGAGAGCTGCCCTGTGAAAGGTTGCAAAATAACCACTGCAGATACAACTTGTATAAAAATGTTAATATTTATTTAGAATGAAAACAAATTGAAATATTATATAATATTAAAGCTTAGAGTACCATAGATATTTTCCATTGATTACAAATTAAATAGTGCCTTCCCCCCATAATGTCTGTCAGTTTGCCGCACTGTGGGGGCTTGTGTGTTGCGATGAGGCAGAGAGCTATGCCACTGGTACCTCAGATATGAGCAAGGTTACACATAGTGGATAGGTTTTCAACTGAGCTTGCAGACTAAGACAGACTAGGGAGTAGGACCTGGCAAACCACTCCCGAAACAACTGGCCATTAAAAACCCTATGAATATGAAAGAAACACTGTCATATATACTGCCAGATAATGAGCCCCCCCAGGTTGGAAGCCACTCAAAAGACTGCCTCCTCCAAGTAGAGTCTACTGTGATGATGGAAATGGAGTAAAGCCCCAGGGTGCTCAACTTGCTGATGTGGCACCACTCAAAATGAGGAGAAACAACTGTAAACATCCATTAATAATTGGAACATGGAATGTACATAGTATGAATCTAGGAAAATTAGAAATCGTTAAAAGAGAAATGGAGCGCATAAACATTGACATTCTAGGCATCAGTGAGCTAAAATGGACCAGCATAGGCCATTTTGAGTCAGACAATCATATGGTCTACTATGCTGGGAATGATAAACTAAAGAGAAATAGGGATGCATTCATCATCAAAAAAGACATTTCAAGATCTGTCATGAAATACAATGTTGTC
>VMDO01019233.1:0-12969 GCA_007922755.1 Pedetes capensis | reverse complement strand
GTATGCACCCACCAGTAAGGCCACACATGAAGAAAGGGAAGACTTCTGTCAGCTTCTGCAATCTGAAATAGATCAAACCTGCAATCAAGACATACTGATAATCACTGGTGACTGGAATGCAAAGGTTGGAAAAAAAGAAGAAGGCTCAGTAGTTGGCAAATATGGTCTTGGTGACAGAAACAAAGCTAGAGATCGCATGATAGAATTGTCAGACCAATGACCTTTTCATTGCAAATACATTTTTTCAAAATCATAAACGGAGACTATACACATGGACTTCACCAGATGGAACATACAGGAATCAAATTGACTACATATGTGGAAAGAGAGGATGGAAAAGCTCTGTACAAAATGTCAAAACAAGACCAGGCGCTGACTGTGGATCAGACCATCAACTTCTCATATGCAAGTTCAAATTGAAGCTGAAGAAAATTAGAACAAGTATACGAGAGCCACAGTATGACCTTGAGTATATGTGTATATGTACATAAGTATATATAGGTATTTGTGGGCTGGGATTTAGCTCAGTCAGCAGAGTGCTGCTCTGCAGTCTCTGAGGTCCCGAGTTCAATTCCCAGCACAATAAGGGATAAGGACATGAAAATCCACTCCTGAGGCAATCCGGAAACAGTCAGCCGATGAGAACCCTATGAGCGTGGCTGTGAGTCAGATACGACTAGACAGCAACTAACAACAGCAACAACAACAACAACATATGTATTTGTGTATATATGTATATTTGTTTGTGTATATACGTATATACATGTGTGTATATATATGTATATATATATATATATATGTATATATATGTATATTTGATATGTAGCTGCTGAAATTTAAATTACACATTTTGAAAATACGGGAATTCTTACAAACTAATCAATTCTTCAAATTTTTTTCTTGGTAAAAATATGAATATATCTCAATGTTGGTACTATTGATTTAAAATAATTTTTGTTTTATATTCTGCAATGATTTCTAAAGTAATTTAACTGTTATAATTAAATGCCTTACTGTTCCATTGTTAAATAATTGTTAATATTCATTTATTTCAGCCTTCTGTTTACAAAAGTATGTTTGGCTGCACATTTAATAAATATGATATTTTCATACCTTTTTCTAAGAGCTAACCTTATCTTAAAAAGTATAATGGCAAGTATTTCTTCCATTCTTCTCTTAAAAATGCTCATTCAATGTGATATTCTTCATTATGTTTTGGAAGTATGATAGACGATAAAGTCACTGGAGTTAGTGTGTAAAAAGTTATATTAGTATATTGGGAATTAGAGTGATATGAAGCAGAAAGCTCAGAAAACTGACTTCTCTGCTGGGACGTATGAAGAAATTTACTGGAGGAATTGCTGCATATTTCTTAAGTATAAATAATTATTTCATAGTTGAAGGAACAAAAGAGGAACAGCTTATCTCAGGTGGAGGAAGCATCAATTTAATGCCTTATTGGTGAATGATTTTAAAAATCAAGGACCAATTCAGCATACCTGCAATAAAGAGGGTAAAGCTTCTTGGTATCCTTCTTAGAAATAACAATAAAGCTTTTAGATGTGCTCCTAACATGTGCAATGCCAAGTTCCTTTCCAGCTCTTAGATTCTTTTTCTTTTATGGTTCTGTTTCCCTCACATTCTCCCCTCTGTCCTCTGGAGAACAAACTCTCACCATGTACATGATTATGTAGGTAGCAGACATCATATATATATATATATATATATATATATATATATATATATAGTGCCATATATGTCATATATATCATATATGTCATATGTCGTATATTGTCATATATGTCATATATTATGTCATATATGACATATATATTATGTCATATATATATTATGTCACTGCCTAAAATAATTAATTCTTCCAACATGACTCATACTGGGCAAAATAGGGGACCTTCCTCTCATACATAACAACACCCGTTAAACAGTGAGTTAGCATTGAGCTAAGGGTGCTGAGGCAAATCACCATGTATAGTACCATTTAGAGGATGTTTAAACCATCTTCTTTCCATTTCATGTTTAGCAGCAAGTGAAGGAAGCTGTTTTTCATGAAAATAAAATGAAATTGACGTACATAGGTTTCAGTGAAAGAAAAATAACCTCTGTGGCAAGTCATGGCATAATTCTTGTTGCCCCTGAGACCAAAATGCATCCTGGTTCTTATGCTGCTTTGCTTCTTTGACACATCATTGTTTATCTTTGATCATACAATCTCTTAATTTCTAAAACCTAAATTGTGTTATTTTTCTTTTCATGCATTTGTACAAAAAAAAAAAAAACACTGTGGGAGTTTCAGCCACCAAATAATCAATGTAATCACAGAAAAGCCAAATACTAAGGTTCCTAAACAGTTGGTGAAGTAAAACAGAACTGAATAATTAAATATGATTTACCAAGGATAAGAAGTGATGTGGACATGAGAATTAAAGCAAAGTTACATAGTGCTAAACTAATTGAAATCCAGATAGCTGTAGGCAACTTCGCTAACATGAAATCTTGTCAAGGATTGAGGAACCAGTAGGAAAGAGACAAAGTAATTGCTGGGCGCAGTGACTCACGCCTGTAAACCCAGCGGCTTGGGAGACGGAGGCAGGAGGATCGCAAGTTTGAGACCAGAGGCCATCTGTGTAACTTAGTAAGACCCTGTCTCAAAAAAGGTTAAAAAAGGGGGGCAGGGGGCTGGAGGTGGCAGCTCAGCGGTCCAGTACCTATAAAGCATGAAAGGGCAAGGCCCTGGGTTCAACCCCCAGTACCGAAAAAAAAAAAAAAAAAAAGACAAAGTAATTAACAAATATGGCATAGGAAAAAAAGAATCTTTATGACAAGAGAATGAAATTTTGTAGGTTGACATGTTTTTAAGATATGAAACCTATTCCTTCTAGAGATATAAAACATAAAAGACCAAGTGGTTATGGATCTGATTCTAGCAGATCTCTTATTTTGCACACACTATCATGCTTTGGTAATGGCCTCATGAAAACCAAATGAAAGTACTGCCTAGAAAAATATGGCTTCTTAGTTCCTTTTTATTGCTATAACTGAATACCACAGACTATTTTAAAAGAGTACAAGCTTATTGAGCTTAAGGTTCTAAAGATTGAGGCTGTATTTGTTAACATCTTTCTTGCCAGCAGGGAATCTATACTGAGTTGGCACAGGTTATCCCATGGCAAGATAGCCAACTTACTTGCTCAAGTTGCTCTCTTTTTTAAGATGAATTGGATGCAATAATGGAAGGTCCTCTAAAGATTTTATAGAATCTTAATTATCTTACCAAATATCCACCTTCAAATACAAATAACTATAACTTTTAGATAATCAGAGTCATACCAAAAAGAATTGGTGGATGACCAACAATTTCAAGAAGCTGCATATGATCAAGAACCAATGGTACTGAAGGATGAAGTGAAAACTATCTAGAATGAATTGGCAAAACACAAAGCTCCCAGACTTGATGGAATACCAATAGAGATTTTTCAACAGATGCAGCACTGGAGGTGCTAACTTGTTCTTACCAAGATGTTTGGAAAAGAGCTACCTGGTCAATTGACTACAAGAGATCCATATTTGTGCCTATTCCCAAGAAAAGGGAGCCAACTGAATGTGGAAATTATCAAACAATATCATTAATATCACACACAAGTGTAATTTTGCTAAAGATCATTCAAAAGTGACTATAGCAGTTTATGGACAGGGAACTGCCAGAAAATCAAGCCAGATTCAGAAGAGAAGAACCAAGGACATAATTGCTGATGTCAGGTGGAGATTAACCAAAACCAAAGAATACCAGAAAGATGTCTTTATTTTAC
Organism: Pedetes capensis; assembly: GCA_007922755.1. NCBI lineage: Eukaryota > Metazoa > Chordata > Mammalia > Rodentia > Pedetidae > Pedetes > Pedetes capensis. The sequence goes on along the minus strand of VMDO01019233.1, from coordinate 9,142 downwards.
TGACTATACATAGGCATTTGACACTGTGGATTATAAGAAATTATGAACAGTATTTAGAAGAATGGGAATATCAGAGCATTTAATCGCACTCATGAGTAATCTGTACATAGATGAGGAGGCAGTCATTTGAACAGAACAAAGAAACACTACCTGGTTTAAAGTTAAGAAAGGTGTGTGTCTGGGATGTATTCTTTCACTCCACCACTTTAATATCCATGCTGAGAAAATAATCTAAGAAGTTAAATTTTATAAAGAAGAACACAGCCTCTTGTTTGGAGGAAGACTCATTCATAACCTGAATAATACCGATGAAAGAACTCCACTTGCTGAAAGTGAAGAGGATTTGAAACATTTACTGTTGAAGATCAAAGCACACAGTCTTCAGTAAGGGTTGTGCTTCAACATCAACAAAACAAAAATCCTTACAACTGGGTCAGTACACAACTTCATGATAAATCGTGAAAAGATTGAGGTTGTCCAAGATTGTGCTTTGCTTGGTTCTACAATCTACACAAGTGGTGTAGTAGTCAAGAACTCAAAGATACATTGTATTGGGGAATATTGTTGCAAAAATCTCCTTAAAGTATTGAAAAGTAAACACATCAGATTGAAGACGAAGGTGGGCCTGACTCATGCCATGGTATTTTCAGTAACATGAAATGGCTGTGAAAGCTGGATATTGAATAAAGAAGACAGAAGAAGAATTGATGCTTTTGAATTATGGTGCTAGAGACAAATATTGATTATACCATGGACTGCCAAAAGAACCAACAGATCTCTTCTAGATGAAGTGCTACCAAAGTGCTCCTTAGAAGCTAGAATGGCTACTCTACGTCTTACATATTTTGGACATGTTGTCAGTATGTACCAATCTCTGGAGAAGACATCATGTTTGGGAGAGTGGCAGGTCACGAAAAAACATGAAGACTTTCAACTAGTTGGATTGACACTGTGTTTGCAACAATGGACTTAAACACACAAAAAAGATCCTGTACCTGGCATGGAATCGAGGAATTTTCTCTCTGTTGTACATATGGTCACTATGAGTAGGACCCAACTCAATGGCACTTAACAACAACATACTTTGAGGATTACTTTCAACATGAGTTTTAGAAAGCACAAATATCCAGATAATTCAAATGGTCATGTGTACACTGGAATTCATATATTTCCTATATTTTTCCTTTGCTGGTTCAAAAATAAACTCATTTAAAAGTAATCTCAAAATTTTATGTTTAAATCAATTCCATTGTCCTAAAAATTGACTTGTTCTGGGTTACACAGAGAGAATTAATGTCAATGTTTCAATGACTCAGATATTTGGCACAACATAAAGAATGTCTTTAGTATAAGTGTCTAGATCACAGAGTGAAGCATTGTATTAGGTTAACTTATCTCATTCTGTACATGTTGCTAGATCCAGTGCAACTATAGGTCAGAATAGTGATAATTCTTGTAGACTACTGAGCTGCAGTGTTCAAGGCAGTAGCCACTATCAGTGTGTACTTATGTAAATATGATTTTTAGCCATGAAACCATGATGCACGCCTGTGATCCCAGGGACACTGGAGGCTGAGGCAGAAGAATTGCAAGATTGAAGCCTGGGGCAGCCTGTGCAAATTGGCAGGACTCTATGTAAATATATATATATATATATATATATATATATATATATATATATATATATATATAATTTAAAATTAATATAAAAATCCATCTCCTCCATTGCATTAGTTGAATTTCAAATATAGTACTGAATAGGCATATAAGCAGAGCTACTAACTTGTTAGGGCATATATATGGAAGTTTTAACTTCTCAAAAAAATTTTAGAGAAAAGTTAAAGCTGAAATAAATGCAGAGTTCATTTCAACTATTGTGAAATACATCACATAAAAAAGTAATGCCTGATTGAGTATATTAAATGCTTAATAAATGATGGCAGTAGTAAGGTTGTGATGTTGGGCAAGATTGATTAAACTCTATAAAGCTTATATTTCTCAGTTATTCAAGCTAAACTCTGGGTGAAATGCAAACAAATAAATACCTCCTGAGTACTTTGAAAAGAAAACAATAGAGGGTGGATTGAAGGTAGTGGAAACTTGAAGAAACATCTATATGATAGTTCACTCTTTCTCCTTTATCTCTCAGGTTTTAATTAAAAAAAACTCTCTGAAAGGGAAATTATGTAACACAGAGTTAAACCTACAAGAAAACTCAACTTTCTACATATAGGGCCAGTAAAAAGGCCCTTTCCATCAGGACAAATGGAAATGACTCCTTATCCTTTACTCTTTTCATTAGCAACACTGTGTGGAGACCAAATCTATTGATGGTGTGCTATTCCTGAGCAAATGACACAGGCAGTAAGACTATGGGAGAAATACAAGTCCTTTACACAGAAGAATGAATAAAAGTGGCCTCTGTTAGGAAAAGAATCTGAGGTAACCCTGCTGGCGATCATTTGGGGCCCCCGAGAAAGACATAGAGGGGACTTGCGTGGAGATTTCCCTGACCCAGGTGAAGGTTTGAATCTTGTCTAAGTTTTACCCTATTCTTACCCATCCCACTCATAACCTGAAACATAGAGTTGAGAATCCTAGAAAGATCTCCCAGGACAGAGGCCTGTCTAGCCTGCTTGGAGGCCTGACATCTATCCTCCAAGGCAGCCAACCTTTGTCCCACATCCTGGTATTTTACTCCTCCTCCTCCCATCCAAAATGCCCCCTGATCAGTTCAACCTCAACTTAGTCAGCTTGTGTCAAGCCACCCCATTGATAAGTAAAGTACCATCAGTGATTGGCCTGGCCTACACCTAACCCCCATCAAAATTTTTCTTTTTCAAACACCTATTTGCATAACTGCCACACCTGACATGAGCCACTCTCTAATTGGCTATTTCTGGGTCCACACCCCATACATGGAAGGTATATAAACCACCACCAAAACCACTAGCCCTTCCCTGTTCACCTGCTCTCTGAGCCCTTTCAAACCTGATCACTGCACCCTACTCCTGAGACCTGAAACCTCAAACACCACCAGTGAAAGCTACTGAGGACTACAAGCAAAACTGTATCAAGCTCAGGGCCTCTGAAGTGGTGAAGGCTCCAAGAAAGACACAAAGAACTCTCCACTTTTCTTCCCCTGCTTTGGGGAAGAGGAGAGTAGAGAAGGCAAACTGTGAGAGGCAACAGGAAATACATCGTGAGACCCTTACGCTGAATGTCATTGTGCTGCACCCCCCTTTTTGTTCACCTTTGTGCAGCTTAATAAATCCTGTTCCTGTTTATAAGAGGGTTCCAGAAATCCTTATTTGGCACCACAGGCTTTTACCTATTTCTAAGGGTCCCCAAGTACCTGTGTTGAGGCAAGCTCCATTATCCCACCATGCCAGAATGAACCCCAATATAACCATTTCAGCCCATTTTCAGCCTATTTTTATTATCACTGCTTCATTATGATAAGCAACTTTAGTTGTGCAGAATTTGGGGATGTTTGGAAACTTAAGTTTGAAATATTCCCATTTTTCAGGCCAGAAATTTGCAAAATAGGTCCATGGGGAGTGGGAGAGAATGGGAGACTACTCCAAATTAAAGAGCTGGAGCATGGGATCTCTAACTCTGTGTATGAATTGACATACCCAGTCTAGCACACTCTCCTGCTGCACAAAAATGTAACACACAGTAAAGCAGAGCAAGAGCTACAAGAACTGACATATATTACAGCACTGCTCAAGTTCCATATGGTGCCTGAGTGTTGTTGTTATTAGGTGCCATTGAGTCAGTGTCCTGCTCATAGAGACCCTACCTACAACAGGTGAAAGAGTATTGTCAGTGCTTCTCTGCTATTCATTGGGTTTTCAATGGCTGATTTTGTATTTTGGGAGTGGGTTACAGGTGCCTTCTCCCAAGTCTACAGCACCTGGTGTTCCCAGGCAGTCTCCCATCCAAGTATTAACCAGGCCCCAATCTGCTTAGTTCCCAAAATCTGATACAGTCAGGGCCTGAATACACCTGCAAAAGGGGCTGACTTGGGGTATGTATAGAGGGGACACATATGAGAAGGAATTTGAATGGCTATATGTATTCCATCAGAAACAAGTGGAAGAATATCTGTATAATATGGAAAGAAAATGGTTGTCAACTCATAACCCAATATCCAGTAAAACTGTCTTTCAAAATGAAAGAGACACAAGCAATAGCCAAATGATGAAAACTAACAGAAAAACAGACTGATTCTAACAGAAAAGCTACATAAGTTTCTTTCGGGTGAAGGAAAATATAATCAGAAGGAAATTGGAAATTTTAAAGATGAAGTACGAGCAACAAAAATTGGGTAAATATGCTGGAGTATTTCTCTCCTTTTAAGTTGTTTAAGATATTTACACTCACAGAAAGAAAACTTATTGTAATGTAGTCAAAGAGTTTAACAAATGTCATACAATACATATCATAACAAACCATACCATAAATGAGGCAGAGCTAAGGATTATTTGAGAGTTTCCTGCATTTTACTTGAAATGATAAAATTTACCTAGACAGACTAAAAATTCTTATGTATATGAAATAAAATTCTTACACATATAAATCATTTCTCTTAGTGCTTGATAGTATCAGTGGTCAGAAATCCTCAAAGACATCAAATAAATGAGCAATGTCACCTAGCAATTTGGTTTCAACTTTTCAGAAGAATTTACCTGCCAATAGCAGAATGCACATTCTTGCCAAGTGCACATGAAACATTCACCGAGATTGATGTTATCCTGGACCATAAAACCAATCTGGGCAAATTGAAATATTTAAAACTATGCTATCCAACCATAATAGAATTAGTATAGAAATCAAAAAAGAAAGTTATATACAAAGTCCCTATAATACATGAGAATTATAGGACACAGTTCTAAATACCCCATTGATCATAAGGAAATTCTCAATGAAATTAGAAAAATATACTTTGAGCTGAATGAAGTTGAGAATACAACATACAAAAATGTATGTTAGGAACTTCAAAAAGACCCAGTTTGTTTGTTGTTGATTAGGAGGAAGGAAAAAAGGTGTCGAGCACTAACCTAAGCTTCCAGTATAAGAAAAGAAAAATACAGGGGCAAATCAAATAAAAGAAATCATGAGTAGGAGAATCATGAAAATAAAATAATAATAGAGAAATATAAGTGAAATAAAGAGCTGTTTTCTAAGAAAGCTCCAAATTGGCACACTTCTATCAAGAATAACAAATACCATACCAAAACAAAAAACAGGTAACTGCTCACAAATTTGATATTTTAAATCAAATGAGTCATTTTCTTGAAAGATAAAAATTGCCAAAGTTTACTCAAGAGATAATGAATGACTTGAACAACTTGTCTATTAGAGAAATCAAAAATCTCACTTTTGCAAAGAGAACTTTAGGCCAAGATACTTTATTTGAGGAATTCTGCAATACATTTCAGGAGAAATATTAATAATTTCAATTAAGATTTCCTATAAAACATAAAACTTAAAGAATCCTTCACAACTAATTGTATCAAGTCAGTGTGGCCCTAATAGCAAAACCAAACACATTACAAGTAAATAAATCTCCAAGGCACTATTTCTTATGATACTAAACAAAGTTCTTTTCAAGTAAATAAAAACAAGTTCTGTAGATGTAAATGTACAGAGAAAAGTCTCTCCTGATACTAGAAAAAATTTTAGTTTGATTATTTGCAATTGAACACAGCAATAGATTAAAAAAAAAGAACATTATATATTGACCCAGTAGGTTATATAGGTTATGCCTGGATGGCAAAGCTGATTTAACATTAGAAATAATAATGCTAATAGAAGACAATTTTCTTAATATTATTAGGGTACCTAAAAGTTAGGTGGGGCCGGGATTTAGCTCAGTTGGTAGAGCACTGCATTGCAGTCTCTGAGGTCCTGAGTTCAATTCCCAGCACCACAAAAATGGGAGAAGGGCCTGGCAATCCACTCCCAAGGCAATCCCGAAACAGTCAGCCATTGAAAATCCTGAGGGTCGCTATGAGTCGGATACCGACTCGATGGCACCTAACAACAACAAAAGTTAGGTAGCAAACATCTGACTTAAAAGTGACAAACTGAGTGAATTCTAACTAACATGGTAGACAAGGCAAGTATATCCACTCTTCCTAATTTTCTTCAGTAGTATAGTAGAAATTCTAATAATGTTTTGAAGTAAGAAAAAGAAGTTAAAGCTTACCAATGACAAAGAAGAAATAAAAGTGACTGTATTTGCACATAAGATTTACTGGCAAAGATCCCAAAGAAATTGTTAGACTATATTTCTCAGAGGAATAAGCATTTCTAAAGTGAATTGAAAACGTGTGTACACACTGAACCACACAAAAGTGTTTCTAAATGTTCATCTCAGCTTTATTTATGATCATCATAAAAAAGAAACAATCCAAATGTCCCTCATATGAATAATGAGTAAAGTGCAGGGTGCAGTGGCCCAGGTCAGTAATGACAGTGACTCATGAGGTAGAAGCAGGAGGATTGTAAGTTTGAGGCCAGAGGCAGCCTCTGTAACTCAGCAAGATCATCTCAAAATGAAAAATAAATAATGGGCTGGGGGTGCAACTCAGTGGTAGAATGCTTGCAAAGCATGTGGGAGGTTCTGGTTTTAAAGCCTAAGTACTGAAAAAAAGAGGTTAAGTTGTGGTTCATCCACATAATGAATACTACTCAAATTATGAACTATTGAAGTAATGATGGACACAATTTAGTGGATGAATCTCAGACACATTAAGCTCCATGATAAAAACCAAACACAAAAGTCAAATGAATTGTGATTTCATTTGTATGATTCTGAAAGACCCAACAATATGAAGATTCCATGTAGATCCCTGGTAAAGGGACAAATGATGGGCTGATCACAAACTGGAAATACAAGGAATTTATTATTTTGGTAGAGCATGTGGATGGAACTGTATCTCCATTGTGATGGTAATTGTGGGACTGTCAAAAATTATAGAACTACAGAGCAAAATTGATGAATACTGTTATATTTAAATTTATATTCATAAAATGAAATGGTAAAAATAATTTAAAATTTATCCAGGACTTTTTTCTTTTCTCTTGTGGATGCCAAAGGAAATGATTAATTACATATGTCTTTAAAATCTTGTTGCAAGTGATAATGTTGTTGTTGTTTTTGTTAGGTGCCATCAAGTCGGTATCAGACTCATAGCGACCCTCACAGGGTTTTCAATGGCTGACTGTTTCGGGATTGCCTTGGGAGTGGGTTGCCAGGCCCTTCTCCCATTTTTGCAGTGCTGCGAATTGAACTCGGGCCCTCAGAGACTGCAGCGCAGCGCTCTACCAACTGAGCTAAATCCCAGCCCGCAAGTGATAATAGTGGATGTAAATTGTCATGGATATCAAGAGACAAAAAGTTAAATTAACAACAAATATAATAATAAGATAGTTTATTTTTTGCTTTTGTTTTTATTCTTTTTTATCTTTCATAATGCTAAAATTACAACTCTTCTAAGGTTAAAGGGGCAAAGCCCTTGAGGTATATTCATTTAAATGTAAAAAGCCTAAAAATGCCAACTGAAAACTTAGAAACCTAAATTATAGCTGAATTAAAATAATTTCCCTCAGCAGCTGACACAAACCTGCAGATATTGAAATACATATAATTAATTCAGGCAAAGAAGCCAGAATTCTAAAGATTAAAAACAGCAGATTTCTAATGAAAATTCAAACCCAAGAGGAGTAGTGTTTGTCTGCTGGCATTATTTAAAGTCTGTTCTCCTTGTTCACATAAGAGGCTAGAATTCATTGACAGTAAAACACAATTGCTTTAAAATTGTTTAATCAACATTTTCAAAAATCTTTTTATACAATAAATAAAAGGAAAATAACATTTAAATTCTGTCTGTGATAAAATGAGAGGAATAACAAGTATACTGTAAATAGGGCTACCAAGTTACTTCATATGCAACATGAACATAATTTTAGTACCGTTAGTGAGGACTACAAACCAAAATCCAAGTATAAGATTTGCCATGACCTCTAGAAATGATAGAGATGTTCCATTTGTTGTTTTGACCTGTTTTCAAAGTAATGAAACAATATTCGTAAATACATGAATGAAGATCTCCAAAATTGCCATTTTATCTCTTTAAAACACAGATTAAAACATTGTTAGAGCTGGGGCTGTAGCTCAGTGTTGAGAGCCTGGATTCAATCCACATCACTACACACACACACACACACACACACACACACACACACACACACACACACACATACTTATATACACAAACATGTAAAACATAAACACACCCATACACATAATGTATGTGGTTGTTAGGTGCCTTTGAGTTGGTATGAGCCTCACAGCGACCCTACATACAACAGGCAAAACAGTATTGTTATTCATAGGGTTTTCAATGGCAGATTGTATTTCTTTATTTGAGGGGGGAGTTGCTGGGTTCTTCTCCCAAGCCTACAGTACCTGCTGTTCCCAGGTGGTCTCCCATCCAAATACTACCAAGGTCCAACCTGGCTTAACTTCCCAGATCTGACAGCATCAGACACCACGGTGGTACAGCTGCAGGTATATATGTATAGAATAAAAATAAAGATAGAAATAAATGTACTATATGAAAGGTAAATATAAAAAAAGAGAAGAGTAGCTACATAAATATACATAGTAGAGTGTGACAGAAACATGTTACAAGAGTTAAAGAAGAAATTTTGAGAACCAGGACTAGGTGGTACATTGCTTATGATCCAAGCATTCAGGAGGCTAAAGTGGGAGGCTATAAGTAAGGCAAGAGAATCTCAAGTTTGAGGGCAGCATGGACTACATAGTGAAATCTCATTGGGGTAGAGGGAAAGTAGAAAAGGAATTTTGTTAAAGGTAAACATTATTAAACCTGTGTGTATGATAAATGTCTCAATTCACTAAGAAAATATAACAATTATATATGTACCTAATAACAGAGCAATAAATAAAAATTGATAAAATTGAAGGAAAAAATACAATTCCATAATAGTAGTTGGAGACTTCTATAGTTTTTAATATAAGGTACATAAAACACTTTAATAAACTTATGGGTGTAAGACCAGAAAAGCCTGATAAATGTAGTATGTTCTCATTTCAAAGTTTTAT
>VMDO01019232.1:0-40179 GCA_007922755.1 Pedetes capensis | reverse complement strand
TTTTTTTTTTTTTTTTTTTTTTTTTTTTTTTTTTTTTTTTTTTTTTTTTTTTTTTTTTTTTTTTTTTTTTTTTTTTTTTTTTTTTTTTTTTTTTTTTTTCATTCTTTTTCATTTCTTTTTTCTTTTTGTTTCTGTGACTGGGCAATTTCAAAAGATCGATCTTTGAATATGCTGATTCTTTCTTATGTTTGATTGACTCAGCTGTTGAATTTTCAGTTTAGTCATTGTGTTCTTCAGTGCTAGAATTTTCGTTTGGTTCTTTTTTATTTTTTCTATTTCTTGAACTATTCACTTAGTTCATGTATTGTTTTCCTAGTTTCATGTAGTTTTTTATGTGTGATCCCTTGTACACTGATCTTTAAGGTGATTATTTTAACTTCTTTGTCAGTTCTTTGATCTCTAGTTCTTTAGGGTACATTACAGTTGCTTATTTTGTCCTTTGGTAGGGTTGTGTCCTTAGTTGTTGGTGATCATTATAGCTTTGTATTTTTGTCTGTATACTTGAAGAAGTAGGCACCTCTTCTGATTTTTACAAATTACCTTCATAAGGGGATGACCTTCACCAGTCAGCCCATCAGAAGGTCTTGGGGATTCTGCAGACTGGCTTGCTGTTGGAGTCCTCAGGTGGCCTGGGCTGGTTTTTGGATCAGCAAATGGGTAGGGCTTTGCTTCTGGGTCTTTAGGTACTGGCCTTAAACTTAGGTCTGTGGGAAATGGTTTTGGTGCTATAATAGGGGTAGGGCCTGAGTTCCAAATTTGTGGTTGTGGTGCCTGTGTTCACCAGGGCTGACTTAGACCCTGTGCCCACGGGGCAATTCTTTTTTTTTTTTTTTTTTTGTGGTACTGAGGGTTGACCCCAGGGCCTCGTGCTTGCATTCTTTGCAAGTGCCGGACCACTGAGCTACACTCTGAGCCCATTTTTTAACTTTTTTGAGATAGGCTCTCACTAAGTTATGCAGACTGCCTCTAGTTTCAAACTTGCGATCCTCTTGCCTCTGTCTCCTGAGCCGCTGGGATTACAGGTTTGCACCACTGCGCCCAGCCCCACAGGGCAATTCTGGAGCTGGGGGCCCTGGAGATTGGCCTGCCTACAGCCAGTATCTGTACCACTCTGGCATCCATCCCGTCAGATCTCAGAAGCTAAGCAGGGTCAGGCCTGGTTAATACTTGGATGGGAGGCCACTGGGGAATACCAGGTGCTATAGATTTGAGAAAAGGACCTGGAAGCCCACTCCCAAAAAAACTATCAGCCATTGAAAACCCTTTGAATAGCAGAGAAGTGTTGGGCATGGCACAGTGTTGGCTACTGTTTCATCTGTTGTACATAGGGTCCCTATGAAACAGATCTGACTTGATAGGCCCTAACGACAATAATAACAAGGGTGTGCACATAGGTTAGGACTCAGGGCAGGCTTAAAACCTAAGCCCAGATAGGGGTTATGGGTCTTGTGTGGAGTCTGACTGTGGTCATAAGCCTGGCACTGGGGTAGACCTAGAGCCTGAGTCTTGCTTGAGGAACCAGCCTGGAGCTGTGAGCCTGGCCTCTGGCTAGAGTGAGCCTGATGCTAGAATCCTCGGCAAAGTTGAATGATCACTTTACTCTCCTTCTCCCCCATGGAGAGAGTATCTCTTTCTTCACTGTGCTGCCCAGGCTTGGGGTGAGGTGAAGTGGATATAATCAAACTTTTCTTCTTGCCCTCTTCGGTGTCCTACATCCAAGTGGTCTATCTCTCATGTGGCTTTCTTAGTTCTTGTAAAGATAGTTTTGTGCCTGGACAGTTGAACAAATTGATGTTTCTCTAAGGGATGAGCAATGAAAAGTCCTTTTTCACCTTCCTGCTAACATGACATACCTTCGCAGTCAAACATTCTTGCAAAAGCTCTTGACATAATTATGTGTAAACTTAGAGCCATGTTAGAGAATCAGGCATAGTTTTTACCCTTGGGCCCACTGTGTGGGGGCATTTTAAAATCCATAGTTCTCTTGGTTCTGTTTTTTTGTGGTATTGAAGGTTAAACCCAGAGGCTCACGCTCACATGCTTTGCAGTTGCTGGACCACTGACCTGCACCCTCAGCCCATTTTTTTTTTTTCTTTTTCTTTTTTGGGACAAGATCTTGCTAAATTACGCAGACTATCTCCTGTCTACCGAGTTGCTGGTATTACAGGCGTGTGCCAACGTGCCCAACTTCTCTTGGTTCTTAACTAACAGTTTTTAATTGTCAACTTAAAAAAAAAAAAGGAAACTTAAAAGATATTAAATCAGTGGAGTAGATTATGGTGGAATGATACAGTAGGGAGAAACCAGTGGATTTTTTTGCATTTAAAGTGACTATGTTCCTTAAAAATGTTTTGTATTCAGATAAGTTGGAGAAATTCTGTTTATGTATTACCAATTGTGTCTCTTTGCTGCTAGACTTCTTAGAGTCTCTGATGCTAATATGCATTATGAAGTGATAAAACATGCTGCCACAGAAACTTACATGGCCATGGACCATAGGGAACAGAGACTTTTTACATTTTACAGTGCAATAGATTGCAGAAAATGACCACAAATTCTTCACACCACTCTTGTGTTTGTCCTTTTGCATTGTGACTTTGTATTCCTACCATTAAAAAGGTGGAATTAATTTCTCCAGCCTTTGAGTCTCCACTTGGCTATGGTATCATGATGTAAGCACAGTTGAAAGTTCTTGGTGGTTCATTCTCTTTGACATCTCGCATTTGCTGAATTAAGAAATCTACTAGCCTTCTGGAGGATGAGAGAATGTATGGAGCAGTGACCAGCTCTCTGAGCTGAGATCCTCTCAGTCCAACCATCCCATCAGTTGCCAGACACTGTCACAGTGCTACACCCTCCCATTCCAGTGGATCTTTGCCCAGCAAGGGGAAACAGCTGTTTAACTGTCAGAATTGTTAGGAATAATAAATGTCTATCACTTTAAGCCACTAAATCTTGGGGTAATTAGTTATCAAAAACTAAGTGTTGCATATACTTTTAACTTCTTATATGACATAATTGTTTTGTAAATTTAGGCTAGGAAACAGTACCTTACAGATAGGAACATTTAACGACTTACTGCTGATTTAGACTACTTAATGTGATTTTCAATTCTTTCTGAAACATTTTCAAATTCACTACCGAACTTATAACTTAATTTTGGTATTTTCAAGAGCTCTGTAGAAGAATATATTTAATATAAATTATTAGACAAATGGACTGGGATTTAGCTCAGTGGGTAGAGCGTTGCACTGCAGTCTCTGAGGCCCCGAGTTCAATTCCCAGCACCACAAAAATGGGAGAAGGGCCTGGCAATCCACTCCCAAGGTGATCCCGCAGCACTCAGCCATTGAAAGCCCTACAAGGGTCGCTATGAGTTGGATACCAACTCGACGGCACCTAACAACAACAACAACAACATTAGACAAATGGAATTTGATGTTGATTGATGTTAGTTTAGTAGAACCTTAATCTTTCTGAGATTTATAGTCTAAAATTTGGGCATGTTGATAAGAATACTTTTATTTTTTAATACTTACCTGTGTCTCTTGACTACTGTTGCATAATATAATGAGTCAGATAGATGCTAGAGCATCAAATGCCACACAGGTGATGATTGTAAACTAGCTACTCCAATTAAAAACTCTATAGAGCAGGGCATGGTGGCACAGGCCTTTAATCCCAGTGACTTGGGAAGTGGAGGTAGGAGGATTGCAAGTTTGAGACGAGAGGCAGCCTGCTTAACTTAGTGAGACCCTGTCTCAAAATACAAAGTAAAAAATGAGCAACTCAGTGGTTCAGCACCTGCAAAAAGCATGCGTGAGACCCTGGGTTCAACTCCTTAGTACCACAAAAAAACAAAACGAAATACATTTAGGGGCTAAAAGAATATACAGTAAGGTTTTAAACTGAACATTACTGCCAATGGAGAATGTGTTTAGACAGTGTCTGTCTACTCTTAGAATTGCTAAACTGATTTATTCATTGTAGGAACTGGTACTACAAACTGTATTCTTAATTGCTGTAATGAGAGATTTTTTTCTTTTGTTTTCTTTTGATACAGTATTTACAATCTGTGGACTTGTGCCGTTTTCCATTTGGCACTTTATTATTTGGCCTAGTGCCATGGTGTACTGTGATGTTACTCATGAGCTCTGGAGTGGTTAATATGGGTCAAAATGCTTTCTCACAGTGCTTTTCATGCTCTCTTCAGATTGCAAAAATTTTCCTGAGAAGTCAACATTTCTATAATTTTCAGGTTTCTGATGGCTGGATGTTAAATCTATAAAGACATCTCCAAATTATTTCTGCAGAAGGCTTAATACTTATTTTGCTACAGAAAACCTGTTTAACGAAGCTGGTTGTGAGCATTTTAAAAATGATGTAGTAGATTGGACATCCAGTATCTTTTGAGAAAAGATGTCAGTGTATGAAATTAAAACTTGTAAATCACATCTGCTTAGTTATATTTCAGTTTGAAAGAAAAGTCCTAATATAGAAGTGTTGCCAATTATAATATAATGTAATATATTATTAATTTTAGGAGACTAGAAGTATTAGTCACTTACTTAAATATAATGTTTCCTACTTTTGGAGTTTCTGAATTGCTGATTACAGTAACACTATGGTCAAATACAATTTTTTAAATTGCAAGACTCCATAGAACCTGTCAGTCTGCTAATATTCATTATGAAATTCCAATTTTCTTACCCAGAGATAATAGCCATTAACGTTTTGTTATAGTGCTTACAATATTTTTTTTGTGTGCCAATAGGTATTTTTGATGTAATCTTAGGACATATGTAGTTTTATATTCTTTTCCACTTAAAATTATATAATGAACATTTTACTTTTAAATTTCTTGCCAGACTTTTTTTTAAATGACTGTATAATAGACTTTTATATTTATAAACTAATTGTTTTTCTTCTACTCTCACATATTTAGCTTTTTCTATTTTTTCATATAATTGTTATAAAAAAATTTGTGTCCAAGTCTTTGCATTTATTTCTAGATGTGAAATTATGAGACTAAAATATGTGATTTGTTAACAATCTAGTGATCATCAAATTCTTGTTTTTTTTTTTACAGAAAAGTTCTAATTTATAACCATGTGATAAAAATGTAGATGATCCAAAAGCTTCTGCAGAAACTCATCTTATTTTCACTTTTGCCCTTTTTTCTTTTTACTTTCCACTGGAATTTGTTTTCTTAACTGAAGTTCTTTATTAATAAATTAATAAATTATATAGTTTCTTCTCCTCATAAAAATGGTAAAATTTTAGATAAAGGGTATAGTTAACTATTACTTTTAATGGATTTTATGTTCCATGGGAGCATGGGTTCTTTGATTTTTATCTGTAGTACGTAGCATGCGACTGACCATCCTAGCTGCCTAATCAATATTTGTTGAATAACAGCTTAAGACACTAGAAATCCAACAAAAAGCCAACCCTAAATGGAACACACAAAAGGAAATTACAAAAATAAAGGGAAAAATACCTCAATTAGAATCTAAAGAGATAATTCAAAGAATTAATAAGAGGAAGAGCTGGTTCTTTGAAAAGATTAATAAAATAGACACCCCTCTGGCTAACCTCATCAAAAAGAAAAAGGAAAAATCCAACATAGTATAGATTATGAAAGACAACGGATCCATAACCACTGACTCCAATGAAGTACAGAAAATTGTCAGGGATTACTATGAGAGACTGTATTCCCAAAAATATGAAAATGCAGAAGAAATGACAAATTTATTAACACGTATGACCTACCAAAACTAACCCCAGAAGAAATAACTGACTTAAACAAGCCCATTACATATACAGAAACAGAAAAGGTAATTAAAAGTCTCCCACCAAAGAAGAGCCCAGGTCCTGATGGATTCACAGCATAATTTTACCAAACTTTTAAAGAAGATACAATACCTGTCTTCCTCAAATTATTCCAAAGAATAGAAAAGGAGGGAACACTCCCAAATACATTCTGTAAAGCTACCATCACCCTGATACCTAAACCAGGAAAAGATTCATCTGAAATAGAGAATTATAGACCCATGTCCCTTATGAATCTAGATACAAAAATATTTAATAAAATTCTGGGAAACAGAATCCAGCAGCATATGAAAAAGATTATTCACCATGACCAAGTGGGATTTATACTACAGATGCAAGGCTGGTTTAACATACGGAAATCAATTAATGTAATCCAAAATATCAAGAAACTGGCAAACAAAAACCACATGATCATCTCAATTGAGGCTGAAAAGGCCTTCAACAAAGTTCAACACCTTTTCATGATAAAAACACTGGAGAAGATAGGTATAACAGGCAAATACCTTAATTTCATAAAAGCCATTTATGATAAACCTACAGCCAACATTATATTAAATGGAGAAAAACTGAAACCATTTCCTCTTAGATCTGGAACAAGACAAGGATGTCCTTTTTCTCCTATTCTATTCAACATAGTAATTGAAGTCCTGGCCAGGGCAATCAGACAAGAGAAAGAAATCAAAGGGATACAGATTGGCAAGGAAGAGGTCAAATTATCATTATTTGCAGATGATAAGATCTTATACCTGAAAGACCCCAAAACCTCAACCAAAAAACTTCTGGGTCTAATTACCTCCTTCAGCAAAGTTGCAGGCTACAAAAATTAACACACAAAAATCAATAGCTTATCTTTACACCAATTCCAAACAGGAAGAGATGGAAATTTCAGGAAAAATACCACTCATGATAGCCCACCAGAAAATTAAATACCTTGGAATCAATCTAACCAAAGACCCTTCAGATCTCTATAAGGAAAATTTCAAAACATTAAAGAAAGAAATAGCAGAGGACACTGAAAAATGGAAAGACCTCCCCTGTTCCTGGATAGGGAGAATTAATATTGTAAAAATGGCTATCCTACCAAAAGCAATCTATAGATTTAATGCAATACCCATTAAAATTCCACTGACTTCACAGAAATAGAAAAAATGATCCAAAAATTCATATGGAACCACAAAAGACCAAGTATAGCCAAAACACTCTTAAGCTGCAAAACGAACGCAGGTAGAAACACAATTCCTGACTTCAAGCTATACTATAGAGCAGTGGTTGCAAAAACAGCTTGGTACTGGCACAAAAATAGGCCCAAAGACATCTGGAATAGAATAGAAGACCCAGAAATACCTCAACACATCTATAGCCACCTTATTTTTGACAAAGGAGCAAAGCAAGTAAACTGGAAAAAGGACAGCCTCTTCAACAAATGGTGCTGGGAAACATGGTCATCTGCATGAAGAAAAATGAAAGCTGACCCCCATCTCACAATATACACAAAAGTTAACTCAAAATGGATAAAAGATCTCAACTTAAAACCAGAAACCTTAAAATTAGTAGAAGAAAGGGTAGGCAATACGCTCCAACATATAGAGATAGCAAAGTATTTCCTTAATAGGACTCCAATTGCTCAAGAAATTGCAAAAAGAATAGATAAATGGGACCACATGGAATTAAAAAGCTTCTGCACAGCAAAAGAAACAATAGAGTCAAGGAAACCCCCATGGAATGGGAAAAAATCTTTGCATTTTATGCATCATATAAAGGTCTAATTACTAGAATTTATAAAGAACTCAAGAAGAAAATTCCCCAATAAACAAATAACCCAATACACAAATGGGCAAAGGAACTGAGTAGACAGTTCTCAAATGAAGAGGTCCGTAAAGCCATGAAACACATGAAAAAATGCTCAACATCCCTAACCATTGGGGAAATGCAAATCAAAACAACTCTGAGATTTCACCTTACACCAGTAAGAATGGCCAAGATCAGTAAAACAAACAACAATAAATGCTGGCGAGGTTGCGGGGAAAAGGGAACACTCTTACATTGTTGGTGGAGCTGTAAATTGGTCCAACCACTGTGGAACTCAATATGGAGGTATCTTAAAAAACTAAAAATAGATCTACCGTATGACCCAGCTATAACACTATTGGGAATTTACCCAAAGGGAGATGGGTCATCATACCACAGAGACACCTGCATGTCCATGTTCAATGCAGCACTTTTCACGATAGCAAGGATATGGAATCAACCAAAGTGCCCTTCAACAGAAGAATGGATAAAAAAACTATGGTATATATACACAATGGAATACTACTCAGCAATCAAGAAAAATGAAATAGGGTCATTTGTAGCAAAATAGATGGAATTAGAGAAAATTATTTTAAGTGAACGAGCACAAGCTCAGAAAGAGAAACACCACATGTTCTGACTCATGTGTGGGAGCTGAACCAAAATTATAAGAAGGAAAAATCCTAAGGTCAGATCACAATAAAAGGGGGAAAAAAAGATAAGAATAGTGTCAATATAAATGGTCTAGAAAATGCATGTAATTGTTCTAACAAGATAAAAACTAAGATCACTACAGGAAAAGTTTCTATCTTAAAGAGAACTGGAACCCAAGAACATATAGAAAAATATTACCAAATAAAAGATAGAGAAGACTTAGATGGGGAGGGAGGGAGGAGAGGGAAGCCTACAGAGGGCAAAGGGGAACCTATATGAATTGTTGTTGTTGTTAGGTGCTGTCAAGTCGGTATCCGACTCATAGCGACCCTCACAGGGTTTTCAATGGCTGACTGTTTTGGGATTGCCCTGGGAGTGGATTGCCAGGCCCTTCTCCCATTTTTGCGGTGCTGGGAATTGAACTCCAGACCTCAGAGACTGCAGTGCAGCGCTCTACCAACTGAGCTCAATCCCAGCCCCCTATATGAATAATGTACATCAAAATGCATATATGGAAGTGTGACAATGAAAAGCATGTCAGAATGAATCACATTAAGGTGTACATTAAACATTTCCAATAAAAAAAAACATAAGTAAATAATGTATTTGTTGAATAAATGAGTGAATAATTTTAATTTTCATGAAAAAATACTGTATAATACATGATGAATTTCAGATATATATGAAAATGACTCTCATTCTCCTCCCATACCAAGTACAATGAAATATATCATTTTCATGTAACAGTCTTTAGGCTTTTAATATTTTGTTAAACAACTGACTTCTTTAGTGCATTTTAATACTTGTTCAGTGAATTTAACATTTTTAAAATAAAAAATATCTATAGTAGTGCTAAGCAGCTATTCTGGAATGATATAGAGAAATCCTTCATGTTCTCTGAAGAAACTCATACTTCTCAGATCTACTATTAAATATTCTCATTATATTAAGTTAAAGAAATATGGTGCTTTTAATACTTGTATTTACTTATTTTCTTTGTGATAAGTTACTTGATATGCAAACAATTCTCAGTGATAAATGGCATCCTTCACTAAATGTATGCAAACTGATGTCCATCAAGTTTAATTTATTTGTGTGTTTAATCTCACCCCTCTTCCCTGCTTTCAGGCCTTCCCTTTTCCAGTTTGCATACAAGTTATAGGTTGTCCTTTATTATTTGAGAATAACTTACCTTTATACTTTTGGGGTTGCCTTTGAATTCTAGTTTTCAGTATTTAGACATTTCGTTCACTATAACTGAAAAATCATTTAAAAGGTAGGGCTCTACTTTCATGTGAACCCATTTTGTAAAATGAACTGTGACCTTAGCCTTAGAACTAACTATAAAGTCCAAACATTCTTCACTTAGTCCCATGTTTAAAGGTATCAAACTTGTTAATTATATGTATATTCAAAAGACTGTTTCACTACTTACATATTCAAAATTTACTCCTCTATTTTAGGCACCTTTTCAGATGAACTTACAAGGATCAGAATTTAACTATCAGATTTCATAGGATGAGCTCAATAGTAGTACATTTCTGGTGCAGAGGTTTGAGTGAAATAGTTTAATTGACTGTGATTATCTGTCATTCTTCTTGTAACCTTAGGGTAACTAGAAAGAATTTAATTGAGTTTCTAATCTTTAAAAATGGTATACATGCTATATATTCTTTATTTTTTATATACTGAAAGGATTGAAAGTTTCTGTGATGCGTTACTAAATAAAAACTTGCTTTTTTTGGAATAGATAGTGCAACCTGTGGAAACTATTAATTCCATATTGGTTCCTGGCAGTCCTTTAAAATTGGTTTCTTTTGATTTTTCTTCTTGTTGTCTAGACAGAAAAGTGTCTTCTGTCACTCCCAAGACCCTAGTCTTTCTTGCCAACTTCTTCTGTGCATTTTTATAGTTTTAAGTAATAACAATTGAGCAGGAAAGGACATTTGGGAAAGTAGATTATTTTAACCAGGAAATATTCTTTGCCAAAGTCAAGATTGTAGTTTTAACCTTATTAAATATTTCAGAGTTTAACTCTTTCATTCTACTTTTCCTTTTATACCTTTTCTTACGGTTCTTGAGGAGAAATGAGAGAGAGATAGCAATAGTTAGTGGAAAGATTACCATTTTGTATTTTCAGCTTTGATCCTGGTTAACTTTGATGAAATCAAACAGCCACCTTCTATTATTGTAGTAGAAAACTTAATTTCCAGTTTCTGATGGCTATTTTGTCTTAGTAGGGTATTTTGTTCTCCACCCCTCCCCCCACACATTTGTATTTATCTCAGGTAGATGGACATATGAGAAGGGATTAATTAGGAGGGTTCAGGAGCCTTCTGTAAGTCTTCCATGTAGATCCAAGGAAGCCCCAAGTTTAAAAGCCCCAGAACTAGGGAAGAGTCTAACTCAGACCAAGGCTGAAGGTCTGAGAACTTGGGGAATCCATAATGCACACAGGGTTCAGAGGCCAGAGAAGCTAGAGTTTTGATGCTGAATAGCAGGAGGAGAAGGTTGTCCTGTTCTAGGAGAGAACAGTTTGCCTTTTCTCTACCTTTTTGTTATCTCTCTGGGCTACCGGGCTGGGATTTAGCTCAGTTGGTAGAGCACTGCGCTGCAGTCTCTGAGGTCCTGAGTTAGATTCCCAGCACCGCAAATGGGAGAAGGGCCTGGCAATCCACTCCCAAGGCAATCCCGAAAAAACAGTCAGCCATTGAAAACCCTATGAGGGTCGCTATGAGTCGGATACCGACTCGACAGCACCTAACAACAACAACAATCTGGGATACCAGCCAATTGGATCATTAGCAATGGTCATCTCCACCCAGACTGTTGACTCACATACCAGTCTCCTCTAGAAATACCCTGAAAGATACACCAAAAAATAGTACTTTACCAACTATGTAGGTATCACTTAATCCAGTTGATAATTTTATTTGATAGCACCTTTATTGAGATATAGTCTTTATACCAAGCACTTAAAGTATACAATTCATTGGTCTTTTGCCATGACTGTCTAGAAGCCATGGGGTCAGCAGAAACAAAAAGGATTACTCCACACCAAGAGTTAATGTCAGATAGACCGACATGGGGGCCAGTGCCTTTGGGTGCACTGCCCCTGAGTGAGTGTCTCAAGGTCTTTTTATTAGGCTCTTACCATAACATTAGTCATTCTTATGAGTTAGGGGAAAAGTGGGTTAAAGTATATTTTCTTGTAAGACAGGGAAGGGTTATTTATTATTTGTTAGCATATTCTGTCCACTGCACACAGGCAGAACTGTACCATGTCTTCCCACAGGCAGGCTCTATGCCCAATGTCCAAGAGTTAGCAGAAGGGGGCTTTTAGGCTTGGAGAACTTCCAAGGGCCAAAGCCTTCCCAAACAAGCAGCTAGAACCTTCCCCAGCCACTTCTCCTTAGTATATTTACAAAGTTGGTAACTATCACTAAAGTCAACTTACAGTATTTCATCTTCCTAAAAAGAAGCCCTTTTTTTCCCTCACTTGTCTGTCATTTTGTCATACTATGGGGGCTTGCGTGTGGCTCTGATGCTGCAAGCTATGCCACTGGTATCTTAGACCCAGCAGGTTTCAGCTGAACTTCCAGACTAAGATAGACAAGGGAGAAGGACCCGACAGCCCACTCCCAAAACAATTAGTGATTGAAAACCGTGTGGATAGCAGAGACACACTATCAGATATAGTGCTAAAAAATGAGCCACCCAGATTGGAAGGCACTCAAAAAACAACTAGGGAAGAGTTGCCTCCCTAAAATAGAATCAATGAGAATGGAGTAAAGCATGAGGGACCTCCATTTGCTGATATGGCACAGCTCAAAATGGGAAGAAACAATTGTAAATATCCATTAATTATTGGAACGTGGAATGTACTTAGTATGAATCTAGGAAAATTAGAAATCGTCAGAAGTAAAATGGAGCACATAAACATTAGCATTCCAGTCATCAGTGAGCTAAAATGGATATGATCCGGAACCAGTGGTACTCAAGGAAGAAGCAGCAGCTGCCTTGAAGGCATTGGCAAAACGCAAGTCTTTGGGAATTGATGGAATATCAGTTGAGATATTTGAACAAGCAGATGCAACACTGGAGATGCTCACTTGTCTATGCCAAGTTTTGAAAACAGCCACCTGGATAACTGGTTGGAAGAGATCCATATTTGTGTTTATTCCCAAGAAAGGGGATCTAATTGAATGCAGAAAGTAATCAAGTAATATCATTAATGTCACACGCAAGTAAAATTTTGCTGAAGATCATTCAAAAGCATCTGAAGCAATATATTGACAGCGAATTGCCAGAAAGTCAAGCTGGATTCAGAAGAGGGTGTGGAACCAGGGACATCTTTGGTGACGCTGGATGGATATTTGGTGAAAGCAAATACTAGAAAGATGTTTTATTAACTATGCAAAGGCATTTGACTGTGGATCACAATAAATTATGGATAACACTGCAAAGACTGGACATACTAGAACACTTAATTGTACTCATGAGGAATCAGTACATGGACCAGGAAGAAGTCATTTGAACAGAACAAGGAAACATGGCTTAGTTTAAAGTCAGGAAGGTGTGTGACAGGGCTTTATCCTTTCACTGTACCTCTTCAGTCTCTGCTGAGCAAATAATCTGAGAAGCTTGACTTTATGAAGAAGAATGAGGCATCAGGATTGGAGGAAGACTCATTCAACAACCAGCGTTATACAGATGGCACAACTGTGCTTGCTGACATTGAAGAGGATTTGAAACATTTACTGATGAAGATCAAAGAACACAGCCTTCAGTATGGATTGCCACTCAACATCAGCAAAACAAAAATCTTTACAACTGGGTCAGTAAGCAACTTCGTGATGGAGAAAAGATTGAGGTTGTCCAAGATTTTGCTTTACTTAATTCGACAGTCAACACCCATGGAAGCAGCAGTCAAGAAATCAAAAAACTCATTGCGTTGGGAAAAGCTATTGCAAAAGACTTCTTTAAACTATTGAAAAGTAAAGATGTCACGTTGAAAACAAAGGTGTGCCTGACTCATGCCATGATATTTTCAGTTGCATGATGTGGTTGTGAAAGCTGGACATTGAATAAGGGAGACAGAAAAGGAATTGATGATTTTGAATTATGGTGCTGGAGACGAATATTGAATATACCATGGGCTGCCAAAATTCACTATTTTTTTCCTTCCTATGAATTGTATTTTCCTGCTTATTTGCATGCTTAATATTTTTTATTGAATTACAAATTGTGAATTTGATTTTATTGGGAGGTGGGTAATTTTTTATTTTTAAAATTTTAATATGTATACAAGTATTTTTGAGTTTTGTTGTGAGATATGGTTGAGCTACTTGGAAATAGTTTGATCCTTTTGGGTCCTGCCTATAAATTTTCTTAGGTGGGACAAGGGCAGTGTTTCATCTAGCATGAATTTTGCTCCACTATTGAAGTAGGACTGTTTTCTTTACTTACATTACCCTATGAATTACGAGTTTTCGTTCTTGCTGTTAGGAGCAGACACCAGCCCTGGTCCTCTTTTGAACTTTGAGAAGTATTCCTTCTGTTCACTTAGATATTTTGCTCTGGCCTTGTCTGTTTTTTCCACGTGTGTACATTGGTAACTGAATATTTGAAATTTGCCATCTGCAGATTTCAGGAACTCTGTCTGTGAGTTACTCTGCCCTGCAAATCCTAGCTGCTTTGTTGTTGTTGATATTGTTGGATGCCATAGAGTCAAGTCCCACTCATAGCGACCCTGTGTACAACAGAAGGAAACACTTCCTGACATTGTGCCATGCCTGGCACTATGTCAGTGCTTCTCTGCTATTCATAGGGTCTTTAGTGGCTGATTGTGTTCCACTATTGCTTCGGGAGTGGATTGTTACATCCTTCTTTCATTTTTGCAGTGCGGGGGATTGAGCCCAAGGCCTCAGAGAGTGCAGAGTAGCAGTCTACCAACTGAGCTAAACACCAGCCCCGTGGCTGCTTTGGCTTCTCCATATTCCTAGCTTTATATTCTTAAACCAGGGCAACTAAGACTCTGCCTAGATTTCTACTGCTATAATTGTGAACTTTTTCATGCAGTAAGTTGGACATAATTATATGGCTTAGGCTATCTTTCAAGGGTCATTGTCTTTCAATGCATGATATCCATTGTCCTCAGAGTTAATCCTTCATATATTGTCTAGTTTTTTTAGGTTATTTTCTCTTTCTGCCGAAAAGATAAATATCATCTTTTTAAGTTCCCTGTCTAGAAGCACTTACTTGGCTGTTTTTGAAAGTTCCATATCATAATCCATACTTCCAATCCATAGGGTGGGACATATTTAGGTATCACATATTAAAATTTTTATGTCATAATTTCATGTACTCTTTAGAAAAATGCTTTGATGTTTTTAATATAAACTTTAAAAAAATCTTGTTAAAAATGAACTGTCTCTTGGTTTTGATTCAGTGGAAAGATTGGGTATGTAAAGGTGGAATGGGATATGATACGATACAAAAGAGGGAAAAGTGAGACAACTTAATAGGAAAGTGTGCAGATACCTGAGAGCTCCATAATAGGCCCAAGGTAAAAATAAAATTAAAGGTTTAGAAGAATGTTTTCTGTGATGGACAGGTTGAATGTAGATGAGGAGAGAGTAAAGATGCAACTACTGGAAAGTTCTTAAGTTGCTTATAATTTTATCATCTGTCTAATCTATCTACCTACCTGTCCATGGGTTTATTTTTGTTTGGGGTCTCTAAGACTTCTCTCAGGCTTGTTGGTTCGCTAGAAGGAATCACTGGATTTAGGAGCTGTTATACTCAACAGTTCATTACAGATCAAATTAGCAAAGGGAAATGGTGCATGGGATGAAATTCAGGAGGAAGCAAGCACAAGTTTCTAGGTGTCTGATGTGTGACAATTTGTGTGAAGTGTTGTCAATCATGGAAGTCCACTTAAGCCTTAATGCCCAGGGTTTTATTGGTGGTCATTCCCAGAGGTATCCTACAGTGCTAGCATGACTGACTTCAGTTCCTCAACTTCCATCCCTCTCCAGAGCAAAACCAAACATTCACCATAAATAACATTGGCTATACTGGTGCTGTTTGGGCCTGGGGTTTAGCTCAGTTGGCAGAGCACCTCCTCTGTACTCTCTGAGGACCTGGGTTCAATCCCCAGCATCACAAAAATAGAAAACGGATGTGGCAGTCCATTCCCCAAAACAATCCCCAAACAATCAGCCATTGAAGACCCTTTGAGTGTTTCCCTGAGTCAGATCCGGCTTGATGGTACCTAACAGCAGCAACAACACTGGTACAGTTTAGTCCAAGGCCTTCTGCACACAGAAATGCTTTTATAAGGTGCAATATTAGAAAGCCCAAGGAGTTATTTTCCAGAAGACTACCAGGGGCCAGTTCAGAAGACAGGCCTTTGTTTGGAAGGTGTAGGGTTTGAATAATTCAGACCTTTTGAGTAAGTAAAATCTTTCTTTAACATTGTCTAGTTATTAAACTCCATACTTTATTTGAAATCATTAATTTTTCCCTATCCTCCTTTATCTATTCTAGGATCTCATCTAGGCTCTCTTATACATTTGGTTGTAATGTCTCCTTAGATTTTTTTCTGGGCTTTGACAGTTTCTTATCCTTAGAAGTTTTTGATGGGCTTCTTGTTGTTATTGTTGTTAGGTGCCGTTGAGTCGGTATCCGACTCATAGCGATCCTCTGTACAACAGGGGAAACACTATTGTCAGTGCTTCTCTGCTGTCCATAGGGTTTTCAATGGCAGATTGATTTTTGGGAGTGGTTTGCCAGGTCCTTCTCCCATTTGATGGGCTTAGCAATTTTTAAGACAAACTGGTCAGATCTTTTGTAGAATCCTTCTCAGTTGGCTCTGTTGATATTTTTCTTATGGTTAGACTGGGATTATGAGTTTTGGAGAAGAAAGCCACACAAATGAAGTGCTGTTCTCATTATAGCCTAACAGAGGTGATGTATTAATTTTGAACCTTTACTTATCTAATTAAAAAAATCCCTCAGTCTCCCAGGAGTACTTAACTGAATTTTAGGCTGATGTGCTACTTACATGCAGAATGTGTTGCTTTTCATAGCCACTTTAATATCAAGATTTCTGTGTATTCACTTTTTTTTTTTTTCTGGAGACTGCAGAGAAAGGAAGCCAGAGGAGAGCAATAATTGACCAAGTCAGAGTAGAGAAGCTAAGTTTGGCGCATTTTACCAATCAGAATCTCAAGTAAAACTTAGTCTGGTCCCTTGGAAGACTGTCATTATTCTCCTCTGTACCGCTTCCTTTCCCAGGATGACAGTAGGGGCTCCAGATGGTACATCCTTATTCCTTCTGTAGTTGCCCAACTCCTACAGATCCTTCATGTCCTTTCTTAAATGTGAGGTTGTCTAGGAAATTATCCTTATATCCTTGTAGAAGTCTCAAAACCTGTTACATATTCTTTCTTAATTTTTAAGAGTGAAACAAAGTTATAGAGTTTATTAAGTCCACCCTTTAGAATGCATATGGGCAGTTGGGGGAAGGAGAGAGAGACACAGACATCCAAGACACAGATGAGAACTAACTAAGAGAGTGAAGCGCCAGAAGCCAAAAAGACGGAGCCCTGTTACATATTCTTGTAGAATCCTATGTAATTTTTTGTTTAGTTCTTAAATAACTTATACATTTGTATAATGTCTGTCTTTGCTTATAGTCTGTAAGCTTTATAGTGTAGAGCCCATGTCAGTTTTTATTCATTATTGTATTCTTACAATCTAGCCAAGCACTCAAAAGCACTCAAAACCATGCAGTAAAATGATTGTATCTGAGTGAATGAGCAATTGAGTAAATAATTATGTAATAAGTAGATATTGGATAATGAAGTCTTTACCTCTATACTGTATGAATGACTCACTGGTTGAGCATAAATATATACTTGTAACACATGGGCCCCATATTCACCATGCTGCTGGAGGGGCACTGAGTCCCATTTACATCCTTGGTCAAGTTAATGAAAGAATTTAGAAACAGACACAATAGGGAAACTGTGTTGTTGTTGTTGTTGTTGTTGTTGTTGTTTTGTTGTTGTTAGATGCTGTTGAGTTGGGTCCAGACTCATAGTGACCCCTATGTACAACCGAATGAAACAGTCCCTGACACTGTGCCATGCCAGTGCTTCTCTGCTGCTCATAGGGTTTTTTCAGTGGCTGATTGTTTCGGGGTTGCTTTGGGTGTGGATTGCCACATCCTCTTCCCATTTTTGTAGTGCTGGGGATCGAATTCGATGCCTCAGAGAATGCAGAGCAGCACTCTACCAACTGAGCAATAGGAGAGTTTATTAGATTCAGAGAGAAACAAGTATCCCCTGAGGTTTAGGCAGACTTTCTGTCTCTTTCAAAGAGTGGCCAGGAGGAGAGAGCTGGAACTTTATACTCTTTGAGTGGAAAGAGTGGGCAGGCTCAACAGTGAGTGTTTGTGAGCAACTGCCCTGAGGGATGAGGCCTTTGGGATTTATAAGTACATAACTCACTAAGGGAACACTTACTCCTATTTCCTTGTCATGTCCTCAGGCATGTCATTTCCATTTTTGGCTTAGGCAGGTCTTTTTTAGATTGTAAAGTAGGATTTCCTCTTTTATGCAGGAGGTGTTTCACTGTTTACATCAACAGAAGTCCCCTTCTGAACATGGGAGGCACCTGCTCTCTACATCAAAGGTTGGTACTAGCCCCGCCATTTGCACCAGAGGATGATATTAGAAAAAGCCAGGTTATGTCCAGTGCTGGCATACTGACGTTGACATATTCCAAGTGGTGTCCAGGAAGCAGATGGCTGCAGAGGCCTTTTGTTTGTTCACTTTATTCCTGCCTATTGCGTCATCTCAACCAGAAGTTATAAAATACAGCAATGTTAGACAGTTTCTATGTTGTTGTTGTTCTTAGGTGCCATGGAGTCATGTCCAATTCATAGCAACCTTCATAGGGTTTTCAATGGCTGATTGCTTCGGGATCGCCTTGGGAGTGGATTGCCATGTCCTTCTCCTGTTTCTGTGGTGCTGGGAATCAAACTGGGGACCTCAGAAACTGCAGAGCAGTGCTCTACCAGCTGAATCCTAGTGCCAACTTCTATGTAGAATAGTCTATTTTTACTGTGTTATTTACCTATCTTAGCTTGCTTACTTCTCTGAGATTTGCATCAACTTATTGTTATTAGATGCCATCGAGTTGATGTCCAACTCATAGCGACTCTATGTACAACAGGTGAAACACTATTATCAGTGCTTCTGTGCTGTTCATAGGGTTTTCAATGGTGGATTGATTTTTGGGAGTGGATTACTGGGTCCTTCTCCCAAGCCTACAGCACCTGGTGTTCCCAGGCGGTCTCCTATCCCAGTACTAACCAGGCCCGACCCTGCTTAGCATCTGAGATGTGATGGGATCAGATGCCACAGGGCTATGGCTACAGGCTTTGCATCAACTATCTTCATTGAATTTAATCTATGCCTAATATATAAGTCTAATTCCTCGGGGAAACATCTTTCTCCATAATTGTCTTGTGACATCTCTCAAACCTAGTTCCCTACTTGGTTCTCTCCTACTAGACTTGTACCTCCACATTTACATGTAGTACATTCAACCTTTGAGCATAAGGTGAGCTATTGTTCTTTTTCTATTTCCCATGAGGATTTTGTGTGTTGTATGATTTCTGTTACCTCCATTACTCTTTATTAGAGTTTTCTCCTCATGCCTCTTGCTTTCAAGACAAAATGTCAGTAGAATTTGTGTTCCCTAACATCTTTGATCTCTGCCCAGGACTGGTTATTCTTCCCATATGAGAACTTCCTTTCTAGTACTCTGATCTGAGGACACCAAATATGAGTTGCTTTGGAAGTTTGCTTATATGAATTTACTAAGCTTTCTAACAGGGAGGGAACTTCTCTCTTTCCTCTTATTTAACAAAAATTTAGAGTGGCCTTTTAACTAGTTTAGGCATGGGAGTGCTTTTTTCCCCATATTTAAAAATTCATTTTCAACTAACCATCAAAGATTTGATAGTTTCCACATTCAGTTGGATCCCCTTTTTTTCGGAATAGGCGCAGATATGCATCTCTTCCAGTCAGTTGGCCAGGTAGCTGTTTTCCAAATCTGTTGGCATAAACATGTTACCACCTCCAGTGTTGCATCTGTTTGTTGAAACATCTCTGTTGGTATTCCATCAATTCCTGGAGACTTGTGTTTCACTAATTCCTTCAAGGCAGCTTCCACTTCATCCTTCAATACCATTGGTTCCTCATCAAATAAAACCTCTCGAAATGGTTGATCATCCACCATTTCTTTTTTGTATAGTGACTCTCTATTCCTTCTATCTACTTTTAATGTTTCCTGCATCATTTAGTATTTTCTCTGTAGGATTTTTCAGTATTGCCTCTCTAGGCTTGAATTTTTTCTTCAATTCCTTAAGCTTGAGAAACACAGAGTGTGTTCTTCCCTTTTGGTTTTCTGTCTCCAGCTTTTGCACATGTCATTATAATATTTGTTTTTGTCTTCTCCAGCTACCTTTTGAAATCTTCTGTTTAGTTCCTTAACTTTATCATGTCTTCCTTTTACTTTAGGTGCTCAACATTCAAGGGCTAGTTTGAGAGTCTCTTTTGACATGTAATTTGGTCTTTTCTTTATTCCTTTTCTTTTCAATAACCTTTTACTTTCTTCATGAATGATATCTTTGGTGTCATGCCACAGCTCCTCTGGTCTTCTGTCATTTGTGTCTAATGCATTAAACCTGTTCTGAACTCAGGTGGGATATACTCAAAGTCATACCTTGGCTCTCTTATACTTGTTCTAATTTTCTTCAGTTTTAGTTTGAACTTGCATATGAGAAGTTGATGGTGTGATCCACAATCAGCACTTGGTGTCGTTTTGACATTTGATATGGAGCTTTTCCATTGTTTCTTTCCACATACGTAGCCAGTTTATTTTCTTTGTGTTCCATCTGGTGAAAGTCCATGTGTATAGTCACCATTTATGCTGATGAAAAAATGTATTTGCTATGAAAAGGTCATTGGTCTGACAAAATTATAGGGAACTGCTGGAAAATCAAGCCAGAACCAGAAGAGGGCAGGGAACCAGGAACATCATTGCTGATGTCAGGTGGGTATTAGCCAAAAGGAGAGACTATCAGAAAGATGTCTGTCTATGTTTTATTGGCTATGCAAAGGCATTTGACTGTGTGAATCATAACAAACTATGGATAACACTCAAAGAACAGGAATACCAGAGCACCTAATTGTGCTCATGAGGAATCTGTACCTGAACCAGGAGGCAGTTTGAATAGAACAAGGAAACACTGCCTGGTTTAAAGTTAAGAAAGGTGTGCATCAGGGGTATATACCTTCACCATATCTCTTCAATTTCTATGTTGAGCAAATAATCAGAGAAGCTGGACTTTACCAAGAAGAACGCAGCATCAGGATTGGAGGAAGATTCATTAACAACCTGCATTATGCAGATGACACAACTCTGCTTGCTGAAAGTGAAGATTTGAAACATTTACTGATGAAGATGAAAGAACATAGCCTCCAGTGTGGATTGCACCTCAACATTAACAAAACAAAAATCCTTATAACGGGGTCAGTATACAGCTTCACAATAAATGGACAAAAATTGAGATTGCCCATGATTTTGCTTTACTTGGTTCTATAATCAACACTTGTGGAAACAGCAGTCAAGAAGTCAGTAGGTATATGGCTTTGGGGTAAGCTGTGCCAAAAGATCTCTTTAAAGTATTGAAAAGGAAAGAAGACACATTGAACACGAAGGTGCACCTGACTCATGCCATGATATTTTCAGTCACGTCATATGATTGTGAAAGCTGGACAGTGAACAAGGGAGATAGGAGAAGAATTGATGCCTTTGAATTATGGTGCTGGAGACAGTTATTGAATTTACCATGGACTGCCAAAAGAACCAACAGATCTGTCCTAGAAGAAGTGCAACCAGAGTATTCCTTGGAAGCAAGGATGGCTAGATTACATCTTACATATTTTGGACCGTC
This sequence comes from Pedetes capensis, assembly GCA_007922755.1. Classification (NCBI taxonomy): domain Eukaryota; kingdom Metazoa; phylum Chordata; class Mammalia; order Rodentia; family Pedetidae; genus Pedetes; species Pedetes capensis. Next base: position 18,869 of record VMDO01019232.1, on the reverse strand, counting down.
AGGAGGGACCAGTCTCTGGAGAAGGACATTGTGTTTGGGAGAGTCACAGGTCAACGAGAAAAGGAAAACCCTCCACTAGATGGATTGACACAGTGTCTGCCACAATGGGCTTAAACATAAATAAGATCATGTGCCTGGCACAGAATAGGGAGTGTTTTGTTTTGCTGTACATAGGGTTGCTATGAGTCGGACCTGATTCAATAGCACAACCATCAAAGGAGATCAGAGGAAATGGTTTGAATTTATGATCTGGCTACTTGGGCAGATCTGGACTTGAAATGAAATGTGAGGTGTAGGTTTAGCCCTTGTACACATTAACATGCTGGCAACATTTTTCACTAATCACACATGTTGATTTTTTCTCTCTCTTCCCTGTTTTTTCCATCTCACTTCTTACCAGCCTGTTCCTCTGCCACTTTTACTCCTTCCATTGCTTTGTTTTTAACATACTATAAGACAAATATGTATGTCCCCATTAATTTACTTCTTAACGTTGAGCTTATATAATATACGAGGTACTAACTATATTAGGGTCCTGGGAATGTACACAGATACAAACAAAGAGCTCACTCATTATTATTTACCCATTCCCATTCACAGATTCCCAAAGAGGAATAATCACAATGAAATTCATTTAAAAATGTGTAATATTAAATGTACGTTTGAGGCCTTTTATAGTGATTTATTTGAGAGCATTTAGTTGTGCATTACTCTTGCATAGTTGACATAAAATTCTGTTAAGAAACTTGTGAACATATGCTTTAGTACTTGGTCATGAGAGCCCATCAGTAAATCTCCTTTTTTCTTCCATTTGTTGTTGTTTTCATGTCTGTATTATTCATACAGCTTCATCTTTTCCCACTTCTGCCATGCTATAATAAGAATTATAAGGATTACTAAGCAGTTTCCTTAAATATTCAAAATACATTTTGATGATTATTTTAGAGGAATTTGATAAATTAGAAAAAGTAAAATATTTTAATATGGTATGAAGAATTTTGTAAGTGAAGCTTTATACTATTTTCATGATCTGTGTTTTTCTTTCTTTATTATTGTCATTTTCATTTTTATGAGATTTTTTTCCCCTTAACCTTTTTTTATAATGCAAAAGTAGGTAGTTTTTTTAAAGCTCATTTTGCAAATGGATATTTTTAAGTTGAATTAAGGCCTTAACATTTTGGATGTTGTTGTTGTTAGGTGCCATCAAGTCAGTGTCCGACTCAGAGCCCACCCTACGTACAAGCAAACACTATTGTCAGTGCTTCTCTGCTATTCATAGGGTTTTCAATGGTGGATTGATTTTTGGGAGTGGGTTGCCGGGTCCTCCTTCCAAGCCTACAGCACTTTGTGTTCCCAAGCGGTCTCCCACCCAAGTCCTAACCAAGCCCGACCCTGCTTAGCTTCCGAGATCTGATGGGATCGGATGCCACGGTGCTACAGCTGTAGGCATTTTCGATATAGGGATACTTATTTGGTTAAAAATTTATTTCACATCTGTTATCCAAATTGAGGCCAAAAGTGTTTCAGATTTTGGAAGTTTTTAGATATTTGCATATTTTGGAAATGGAACCCACGTCCAAGCACAAAATTCATTTGTGTGTTACATGTACTTTATACTCATAGCTTGAAGGTCCTCTCATACAGTATATTCATTGCACCTGCTTTTTGACCACAGTCCATCACATGAAGTCAAGTGTGGAAGTTTTCACTTGTGGTATCGTGGTGTTCGTACTTTAAAAGTTTTGGATTTTGGAGCATTTCAGATTTTTGGAATAGGGATACCCAACCTACATTATCTTTAGAAGATTTGACCTCATGCATAGCCAGCTCTGAATAAACTTATTAAAGAGTATTTGTAATGTCATGATATTTTAGAAATTGGACTCAGGTTTTAATATATCCATTAAACTGATTATGAAAATAATATAGTTTCAAATTTAGTTAAAGTGTTTGCCTTTAGATTGATTATATTTTCCATGTTTTTGGACACTTGTATTTTTGTTTGTTTCCTTTTTGGTTCTTGTTTTTTGTTTTTCCTGGTGATGATGGGATCAAATCCAGGTCCTTGTGTATATTCAGCAAATGCTCTGCCACTGAGATATACTTTTAAGCCTGGACACCTGTATTTTTCAAAGCTTAAATACAGAGATTGCCCCCCCCCCCAAAAGTATGCACATTTTAAGAATGGAAAAATCTGTATTAAAATTATAATACTCAATATATACTGATAGCAAAAGATGACTCTAAGTCACATTTGACTTCAGCAATTACAAGAGGAGCTCATAGTGGTTACTGTAGCAGAAGCAGCAGAACCTGTTCCTGTGTCCATATCTTCTCTTGTGAACATCACACATAGTGCCACATCTCAAACATCATGAATTCCTGCAATTGTTAGGCATGTCGGAGGTTCTCTTGCATACTCACACCTCCATTATTGTCATACTTTCACAATGTTCTTGAATTTTAAATACCACTTCAAAATGATCTTGTGCTGTTGGCCTCAACTTCTAGGATCTCAACTTTCTTCTTGGCTTCATTTGTATATGAATGTGTGTGTGTGTGTGTGTGTGTGCGTGTGTGCGTGTGTGTGTGTGTGTGTGATGATAAAAGTATAGTTTTGATGAGACCTAGAATTACGAAGGATAATATATGAATTATTTGTATTCCCACCACCTAAAAATAACCATTGTTAATATTTTGGTATACCTTTTAGACTTTCAAAAAACACATACATATATTTATGCATGTTTTAATTGAGATTATAATGTCGTATTCAAAGTTTTATGGTTTTTTTAACTTAAATTTTGGGGAAACATCTTCTAAAATGCGTCCAATTTGTTTATAATTGCTCATGGTTTGGTATCTTATATAATTCATTTGTAATGGTTTGATGTTTGATTTTGAAGTTGTTTCTAGCTTTTTAGCTGTCATACCGAGCATTGTGCTGCAAATATTACAAGAAATATCTTTTTCTATTACCTTAATTGTTTGGGGAGTATGGAATCTAGGCAGAAGAATTATTAAGTGATAGTATATGAACTTTTAAAATACGTTGCCAAGTTCCTTTTAGAAGCATAATAAGTTTTTCTTCTGCCAATGCATGAGAATGTTGTGTTGTTGTACATCGCTCTCCTTGAGAATTCCACTATTTTTCTTAAATTTTTTAGTAGTAGATGTTGCACCCAGGGCCTAACAAGTGCTCTACCACTGAGCCACACTCTCAGCCCCTTTTTTAATTTTTTAAATTTTGAAACAGGATCTTGCTAAGACGTGCAGGATACCTCTGGTCTCGAACTTGTGATCCTCCTGCCTCCCCCTCAAGATGCTGGGGTTACAGGCATGTGCCATGACGCCTGGGTGAGAAGTGCTCATTTTTATATTTCATATTTGTAAAAGTAACTTTTTCAGGGCTAGAACTTTACACCCTTCCTTTCCCCCTTCCTCCCTCCCTTCGTTTAATCCTTCCTTCCCTTTCTTCCTTCTCTTTCTTCCTTTCTTTTATGTGGGATGGTTAAACCCAGGGCCTTTCACATGCGAGGCAAATGCTCTACCACTGAGCTGCACCCTCAAGCCCTCACCCTTTAAATTTTTTATTTTGAGACAGTGTCTTACTAAGTTATGTAGTTTGCCTCCCTAGTAGCTGGGATTACAGATGTGTGACATGGCACCAAGCTTCAAAATTAAAAAAAAAAAAAGAAAAAAAAAAACTTTAGTGTGAACACTTTCCTCCTTTAGCTTTTTTACTCTCTTTCAAGGCGTTTTTTAACCTCTTGGGAAGATAGAAGAGTATATATTATCAAAAATGGCAAATATAGTCTTTACTGACAAACCACAATCTTATGTTTAGTTTATTGTTTTCATCTGAGATACAACCAGAACTTCAGTCATTGTGACTTCTCATTAAATGTACTTCCTCATTCCTCTAATCCAACCACCCCTATATCTGTAATAACAACCTTTTTACCAATACATGGATCATCATAGGCTATGAATATCCCTTGATTTACATGGTTCATTTACATTTCAGGGAACTTTCTGAATAGAAAATAACCCTCTCAGTATGTGTGTCTGACAGACTATCCCACAAATTTTTCTCTTTGAACATTTTTCACAGTATTTCCTCATCTTCAAAATTGATCATTTAATTTATTCTAATATCTCCTATTATATGCCAGTAGCAAAAAGTCTTGATATTGTCAGCAGTCCAGAGCAGCTCACAGAGAGACCTTTGTAACAGTGAAAAGCATGTGGAATCTATATCTTTTTTGGCAACACTGCAGTGGAGGTTTTAAATACCCTTAACTGGTATCATGAGGTGGTGTAGCACTTACGTAAGCATGAGTGTGTGTTGTGGGGTCTTATGTAACCCCAGAAGCATGTCTCTCATTGAGGGTTAAATTGAGAAAAGGAACTTCCTCCACTAGTTTGTAATAAGATATAGAAGTGAAACTGAGTATCCTATGCTTATAAAGGGCTGGGATTTAGCTCAGTTGGTAGAGTGCTGCCCTGCAGTCTCGAGGTCTTGAGTTCAATTCCCAGCCCCGCAAAAATGGGAGAAGGGCCTGGCAATCCACTCCCAAGGCAATCCCGAAACAGTCAGCCATTGAAAACCCTATGAGGGTCGCTATGAGTCAGATACTGACTCTACGGCACCTAACAACAACAACAATGCTTGTAAAATTTATTTCTAGCTTGTTCTTCTTCTCTACTATAACTAAGATAATTAGTGTCCAATAGCAGCAGGTTTTATAAATTATTTGTGTTTTTCACACCATCCTTGATAATCATATAAATTCATTTTCACATATGGAAAGCTTTGGAACAGAGGGGAAGATTGAGGGCTTGTCTGGCTCTCCATTGGGCCAAGGAGCAGTTCTCTTCTAGTACAAGTGCATTACAGTAGACTAGATAAAACTCAATGGAAAAGATAAATTGCTTCACATGTGACTTAAACTTGTAGACTACAGATCTAAGTCTTCTGATGTAGTTTAAGAATTGATACTATATTCCAACTTAAATGTTACTTTAGATGCCCTGTTATTGAAATGGAACTTGACATTTGTGTGACTTCTGCAGCTCTCCTGGGTAATTGTTGATTACTTGTACAATAGCATTGAGTTGATTTCTACTATATTTTGAAGAATGTGAAAGTATTTTCCTTTTTTTTTTTTTTGACTTTGTACTGAACTTCTGTTATAAAGTTTGAGAATGATATTCTTCCAGTTTGCAGCCTTGAGTGCTTTAAAAGTGGTTACGGGCAAGTATTTATTACAAGCCTGCAGCTGTACCCCTGTGGCATCTGATCCCATCAGATCTTGGAAACTAAGGGGGTTCGGGCCGGGTTAGTACTTGGATAGGAGACCACCTGGGAACACCAGGTGCTGTAGGCTTGGGAAAAGGAACCAGCAATCCACTGTCAACAAATGATCTTCTATTGAAAACCCTATGAATAGCAGTAACAGTAGTGTTTTGCCTGTTGTACATAGGGTTGCTATAAGTCGGATACTGCTTGATAGCACCTAACAACAACAACATTTATTACAAAATTAGATTACATGTGGTTGAAAAGAAATTAAGGATAGAGAATCCTTAATCCTTGGGCAGTAGATAATCTTTTAGTAATTTTTGGATTAGTTCCTCATCACATATACCAATTTCTTCCTAGCACACTCACCTTTTCCCACATTTGAAGTTGTGAATTCAATGGCTGTTTTTAATTTCTTGTAAGAGATTCTTTTAAAAGACTTTTTAAAAAAACTAAAACCCAAACCTCCTGAAATACATTTATGTAAGATTTTACCTAATTTAAATATCAGATTATACTGTGAGTTTTATTTAGTTTCTTACAAGCCTGAGAAAAAAATCCTCCCTAGGCAATTATGAGCATATAATTGAATTTTTTAAAAAAAAATATTGCTTAGGAACAATAAAGTTCTATACTGACCTTTTAGAAAATATTATCTGTATTTGTACATTTATCTAAATTAGCATAAGTAATTATTTTCCTGTGCTGCTGTGGTGCTTAATGTATAACTCATGTGCTTTAAGGCATGGAAGTCAGCTTCTCAAGGAGCATGTTCACGGAGTGTGTTTTTCTTGCTGTATAATAATTGCATAGTATAAAGTGAGTTGTTATTAAGCAGTATCAGGACACATCATTTTAGATCTTAAAGGCTTAAGGAGTTGCTACTGTGACTTCTATATTTGTGAGTTATAAATGCTGTTTGTATCTGTTATATGTGGTATATTTGCTTTCTCTTTATGTTTGAGTGTATGTATGTTTATGTATGTATGTATGCATCTTCCCCTGCTAAAACAGGTATAATTGAATCACTATTATTGGCAGATCTACTGACCATTTCTCCTCAGTTCTCTTTACTTTCTACTTCATATTTGGTTTTTAACTACCCTTCCTGAAACTTTTCCCAGAATATTTATTTTTATGAGAGAATATTATTTACAGAGAAGTGACAGGATAAACTGCAACATATTTTAAAAAGGTTCAAGAGAAAATTCAAAACTTTGATAAAGTAAGCATGTCAAGTATGGAATTTGTGTGTGTGTGTGTGTGTGTGTGTGTGTGTGTGTGCGTGTATAAAGAGAGAGTGAGTGCTCACTAAAGCAAATTGATAATTAAAAATCAATGAATTTTGATAAAGAATATCGACATTTCTTGTATGGATTTTTCTAATTTTTGGATGTATTTGAAATTTTTCAAAACAAAAATTGAGAAGATCAGACACTTAGGGAGTATAACAAGCAGGAACTACCTGTCAGGATGTGACAGCTTTGCTGTACTTCTGCCAAAAGCAGGCCCAGTCATAGCAGTAATGGTTGTCTTCTGTGATAAATGCTAGCTGTCATCCTGCCAGGATTGCTCGGATGTTTTACGGCCTTAAGCTCATGTGCAGTGACCTCAAGTTTAATTTTGGTTTTATTATTTGGCGAAATTAGAAATCAGGAAAAATAAAAAGAAGGCAAAATAAAACCCAAAGCTGCGGATGTTGCAAAGAAACTCATTTGCTTATTGCTGGTGTCATTAAAATGCAGAAAATATTTGGGATAGCAAACCAACTTTATGTATCAAGAGACCTAAAAATGTTTATGCCTTTTCACCTAATAATTTTACTTTTTAAAATAAATCCTAAGAAAACAATTTAGGAAGAGTAATTAAATCTGATCTGAGGACTGTGGTTGATTGATTGTCTGGCAGTCTCCTGGACCTCCGGGCAAGAAAGAAAAACAATATTCTCCCACAAAACTATGGAAGTTCATTTAGAAAATATAATCTTCTGTTTTTATTAACAAAATCTCTCTTCCTTTTGGATTTGTAAGTTATTTTCTGACTCTTCTTCCTCTGTTTTCTTCTTGCCTGTTAAGTGTAGGTGATGCCTACCTATTTGCCTTTGACCCACATTTCTCCTTTTGGTTGATAACTTCAGTTGATCTCATGTCTTCTACTATTTTTTGTGTGTGGATATCTCTAAAATCTTGCCACAGCTTTCTCTGTGCTGCCTACTTTCCAACTATGGGAGAAGGACCTGGCACCCCATTCCTAAAGCAATCCCCGAACAATCAGCCATTGGAAACCCTATAAATAGCAGACAAGCATTGACAGTGTCAGGTACAGCACAGCTTTGGGGTGTGTTCTGTTCTGTTGTACGTAGAATTGCTATGAGTGGGACCCAACTCGGTGGCACCTAATAACAACAACAATGTTCCAACTTCTTACCTTTTATCTTTCACATATCCTGTTCCATATTCCAACTTTGTTGGTGGTGTTAGATGACATCAAGTTAGGTCCAACTCATAGCGACTCACATAGGGCTTTCAATGGCTGATTGTTTTGGGAGTGGATTACCACATCCTTCTCCCATTTTGTGGTGCTGGAGATTAAGCGAAGGGCCTCAGAGAGCACAGCACAGCACTATACCAACTGAACTGAACTCCAACTTTATATTCATAAAAACCTGCTCATTTTTTGTCCTGAAGATACTCTGTGGGAACCATAGTTGATCTGTCAGTCCATCTGGAGATCTTTAGCGTTCAGTCTTTCCCCTTTCTTATTCTGCCTTTAAAACCCTCAGCTATAGCTCTGCAATTCTTTTCAGTGTGTTTTCCTGTCTGTATGTGGTTACATTAGTTCAAGCTACTTTTTTTAAAGGATATTTACGATAGTTCCTTAATTGATCTCCCTGGATTCTGTTCCTCACGGAATGCATCTCATCCCAGAAGTCGTCCTAGAGCACAGTTCAGACCATGCATATCATTTTCAGATTAAAAAACCCTCAAGGATTTCTCAATAGGTACAAAGAGTATATTGAACTGTTTCATCTAGCCTTCAGAGCCATCCTCTGTATAACTAACTTTTCTTTATTTCCTTCCTTCAAATCTTTTTTTTTCTCATTCCCTTTGTATTTTCTTCCTTCTGAGCTTTTTGACTATTTATTTATTTATTTATTTATTTTGGCTTCTACTTGACCATTTTCCTGTTTTCACTCTTACTCATCCTTTAAGAATTGGCTTTCGAGTTTTCTTCCAGCTGGAAGTAGTATTGTATTTCTGGGAGCTCCCAAAATCTCTTTCTCTTTGTTATTACACTTACTAATGCTTTCTGTTATAGTGTGTGTTTTTATTACTGGTTGTTACTAGTTTTTAAGTTCTTCAGATTTGGATTCCTATCTTATTTCCTATGTACATTATCTGGTACATATATTCTTCCTAAGACATATATTTATAAGTAAATAATGTATAAAGAGCTATTTTGTTTTGGAGCTATTTCTTAGTTGAGAATAGGAACCAAGTTTTGAAGATATTTTATTTGTATGCAAAAGACAAAAAAGATCATAAGGATTTACAAAAATATGCCTGAAAGTAATTTTGTTTAAAAAGTTCCAAAAGTTAGATATATAGATGAGGTCTTAGACCACTGACTCAAATCATTTTCAGACAGATGAAACTTCAGTTTTAAACCATCTGGAAGATAGACTTCACAGTATATTCAATCATATGAGCAATATTTACATAAAAATTAAAAGCATACATGTTTTTCTTTAGTATTTTTACAATGTATAACTTATATTTTATGTATGCCTAATTTACCTCTTGATAAATTTACCTCTTTGAAATATTTTAGGACCCTATTGGTAGGTAAATGTTTGGTTTCTTCTTGAACTTGTTTGGCCGATGATATATTTTATTTTTCTTAGTTCTCTGTCTTGTCAAAACTTACGTTTATAAAATGTTCTGTTTTGCAGGTATCCTGGTCAGATATAGGAGGACTGGAAAATATCAAACTGAAATTGAAACAGGCTGTGGAATGGCCCTTGAAACATCCCGAGTCTTTTATCCAAATGGGGATTCAGCCACCTAAAGGAGTTCTCCTGTATGGGCCTCCTGGATGCTCCAAAACAATGATAGCAAAGGCTTTGGCCAATGAGAGTGGACTGAATTTTCTAGCTGTAAAGGTAGGGTGTTAAACTTTTAAATAATTATTCTTTCTTCTGGCTTCTTTCAACCTCCACCCTCTGATTCCCACCCTTTGGAGAGCTTATAAAAGAATCTTATAAAGAGCGGTTGATTTTTATTTTTTTATTTGAGATAGATGACAGTGTAACATAGATAGATGAGAGATGAGAAATAAGTTAGTACATATAATCAGCAAATCAGGGTGGACAATGGGATTATTTACTTTCTTGATTCTCAGTATTATAACCCCACATGTAACAGAAATTAATCTCATTTCTGCATTGTTTTAATTGTAACTTTTGCTTAACTACCACTTAATTATAAACATGGTAGTTCAGTCACTATTTATAAACAGAATTTTCAAATACACAAGACACTTTTTATGGTATTACACTAAATTCTTTGTGTGTGTGTGTGTCTGTGTGTGGTACTGGGGTTTGAACTCAAGTAGATATAAACTCAAGTAGATATAAGGGCCTTATATCTACTTTGCAAGCACTCTACTACTGAGCTGCACCTCCAGCCCATTTTTTATTTTTTTACCTTGAGACAGGATCTTGCTAAGTTATGCAGGCTGCCTCTGGCCTCAAACTTGCAATTCTCCTGCCTCTGTCTTTCAGGTTGCTGAGATTGCACAGGTGTGCTTCACTGGACCTGGCAAACTCTAAATTCTTCACAAATACTTTTCCAGTCAGAGAATAGTATATGAACATTGCTTTTATTCTGTAGTGCACAACTCCCCACCCCCCAACACACAGATATACAAATTTTACTGGTTCATTGCTGTTTCCTCCATTACTTGAGATATATAATCTTCCTTGATATATAGTTTTTCATTTATTTTAGGACCAGATACTAATTTTGCTATTACTTTTTACATGAAATTATTATATATATCCAGTTAGTAAATATGCATATATAAAATCTTAAATCCATTTCTGTGTCTCTAATATGTTAATCTAAATATGTAAATGTATATCTAAATATGTTAAGAATCTATTTCAGAAAAATCACTTGATGAACTGTTTCAGTATCACCAGGGAATTTTCTGCACAACAAAATGTGTCTTCTTAAAGCATTGAAATCATTGGCAATTTGAAAGCATAAAACTTATTTCAGAGTAGTTTGTCGATTTTTGGTATTACTTTATGTGGAATGCTATTTAGGTACATTTAAGCGGCTTGTTCTTTTTTTTTGAGGCAGAGTCTGCCTAAGTTGCACAGGCTGACTCTGATCTCAAACTTACAATCCTCTTGCTTCAGGCTTACCAGTTGCTGGGACTACAGGCATGCGTCAAGCACCTGGCTAAACTATTTAAGAGTCAGTATTTCCAATTATTTTTTCTTCTGGGAATATTAGAAAATTTATGGAAAGGGGATCATTTCCAGTATGATCAATTAAGGTGAATCACAACTAGTTTTAAAGCTTGCAGTTTTAATTGTTGGAGTAATGAATAATTTTGAAATTTCCAAAGACATCTTGATTTCATTTGATCTCTGTCCTTTTACATGTGAGCAAGACAGTTTTACTGGCATTTTCTGCCCTTTTTAGTCTCCATTCTCTCCATTTCTCTCTTCCTATTTTGTGTATTCCCTAATTGTATATTCATAATAAGAGAATATTTTCTGTCTACCTGAAATCTAAAACTTACTTGATGAGGACCTACCCCACAGTTATTTAGATTTGAATCTCAAGGAAGAACACACTGGTTTCTTAGAAATTAGCATCTCACTTTTGTAGATTCACGGTAATAATTGTTGTAGATGCTAATGGGACAGTTTTCTAGGTAGTTCTAGGAATACACACACACACACACACACACACACATATACACAGACACGTATATAGTTATATATGTAGTTATATACTATAGCATATATAATTTATACACACACACACACACACACACACACACATATATCTTTGAACCATTTCACTTTCAGTCAGTTTTCACTACCAGAAAATGATAAATGGTTCTTCGAAGTATTTGTCTTATGCATCATGCATGTAACTAACCTTGTGTTAACTTATTTGAAATTTTTTCATTAAAATTTTAGTTCTTTCAGGAAATGCATAGAAAAGGCAATATTAAGAAATTATCTTAATCATTTGAACTCATAACTCATTTAGAGTTTACTACCAATCCTAATTACTAATTATTATTTAATTTAGATTTTTGTTCAATATAAAATTTAATGAAGTTATACAGTATTTTACTTAGTTTTGAATCTAGGCGGAATATATTTTTAAAGCACAGTGGTTATTCATTTTACCATTCTTTCAACTTTATGTTTAAAATTTTCGAAATAAAAAGTTGGGAACATGAAAAATAGTAGCCTGATTAATGCTTGGGAGGAGAGTTAAACTAGTTCATGTCATTCAGCGTATGTATGAGGAAGTGTAATCAAAGAATTTATTAAATCATATTCTCTTCATTCTAGTTTTAACTTCTTTCTTTCTTTTCTTTTTGCTGGACTTGGAGGTTGAACCCAGGGCCTTGTACAAACTTTGCAAGTGCTCTACCACCCAGTCCATTTTTTTATCTCGAGACAAGGTCTTGCTAGGCTATGCAGGCCGCTGCTAGCCTTGAACCTGAGATCCTCCTGCCTCCTCCTCCCAAGACACAGAGATTACAAGTGTGAGCTGCTATCCCTCCACTAGTTTTAACTTTCTAGGTGGAAAAAAGTTGCCTTTTGGTTTCAACATACATGCTTGTTTTCTAAAGAGAGGTGTTATAATTTAATTTGAGCTCTTTGAAATAGCAAATCTTATACATTTTGAAAGTGATCAGAAAATAATGGATATATAGTGGAATTTTCTTGCTAGTTGAGAAACAAAGGTACAGGCATATTGAAAGGAAAAACTCTCATACTTTTTCACAATGGTAATAACTTTAATCTGTAAGATAAAAAATTTGATCGAAGACTTTAAGCATTTCCTTCTCTAAGTTTGTGAAAGAACTCTTAGACTTCCCCTGTGTATCTATTCTAAGCAAAGATTAAAAGATAAATATACTCTTCTTACAGCTGAAACTTGGCTTTGGCTTATGTAGGCTTCTAATATCCTCTGGCATATTTTTGTATTTTTGTGCAGATTGCAGAACTTGACATATGTGCAGATTGCAGCACTTGACATATGCTTAAGTGTAGTTTGTCAACTTGGTCAATTGCATGGTAATATTTTCCAGTTGAAATTTCCTTTCTGTTGCTCTCTTGCTTTTGTCTGGAATACTACAATAGATTAATTACCTTAGGGTAGGTGGACTGGTTTACTTTATGAAGAAATGTCATTGATTCTAGAAGAAGGGGAGTTAGCCCTCTGGTAAGGATTTTCAGCAAGGCCTACATTAGCAGTATTGGTGAGTACAAGAGTATAATGAGCTCAGGAAATCCTTGACTTTTTGTGAAATTTTCTGCTGGGAGGTAGGGTACAAAATATATTCCATTTTCAGGAAAATTGTACTTTATTTAAAGCAGTACACAGTTCAGAGTGATTACTCAACTCATTTAATTAGATCTGTGATTCTACCACCATTTCTTCCTGAGTTGCTGGTATTATAGGTGTGTGCCACAGTGCCCAGCTAAAAAAATAATTTTGTTTCTCTAGGACAGATGAGGGCTGGGATTTAGCTTAGTTGGTAGTGTACTGCACTGCAGTCTCTGAGGTCCAAAGTTCAATTCCCAGCACTGCAAAAATGGGAGAAGGACCTGGCAATCCACTCCCAAGGCAATCCCGAAACAGCCATTGAAAACCCTATGAGGGTCACTATGAGTCGGATACCAACTCAATGGCATCTAACAACAACAACACAACAGATGAAACAGAAAAATAGCATGGCTTTAGTCCAAAAGTAGAAATTGATTGAGTTAATAAGAAAGCACAACAGTTGCCAAGGAAACAGGAAACTGATGGATGAAATAGAAGTGCCTGGGGAAAGATTCGTAGTTGAGTGAATGTGGTACTTGAAATTGTGCCCTTGGGATTTGAGTGTGTCACAGTAAAACAAGCAGTAAGCTAGGATTCAGATGGCTTTTGTTTGCTTCCTAACCCTAAAGTTTATAAGTTTTTAATGTTAGACGATTTCTCTATATCTCAGTTTGTTCATCTGTAAAAGTGATAAATTTTGTACATTATAGACTTAGGGAAGGATTATATTTTCAAAAAGGCAAATGAAAAAGTTTTGGGGGATGTAACTTCCCACTCCTTAAGTGGAAGTTGAACATATTGAAGGCCTCTGAACAATTCAGTATGGAAAGAGGGGAGGGGAGGAGCTACTTCATAGTGGACAGACCTGGTAATTGCTATCTCAGCCAGGTAATTAAATCAAGATCTTTAAAAAAAAATTGAACAAATGCCGGAATTAAAAATCAGTCAGTCAGAAGTTATAGTGGACAATAAACAGACTGGATCAAGCAGAAGATAGGATATTAAGGACAGAAGACAAGGTCTTAAGAGCTTATTTACTCAGATACTAAGGAGGAAGAACCTGCAGCCGTACCATTGTGGAATCCAATCCTCTCAGATCTCAGAAGCTAAGCAGGGTCAAACTTGGTTAGTACTTGGGTAGGAGACTGCCCAGGAACACCAGTTATTGTAGGCTTGGGAGAGGGACCCAGCAACCTACTCCTAAAAAACAATTAGCCATTGAAAACCCTATGAATGGCAGAGAAGCACTAATAGTACTGCTTCGCCTATTGCATATAGGGTTGCTGTGAGTTGGACACCAACTTGACAGCACCTAACAACAATAAGGAGGAAAAAAAATGAAAGAAAATGGCCACAACTTTTATGAAGTATTTGACAAGATGAAGCTGCATAACTTAAGAATTCACATGGTTTAAGAAAAAGCTGAAACTAAGGGTAGAGGCATAGGAAACCTATTCAATGAAATAATAGCTGAAAACTACCCAAACCTAAGGGTAAAATAGACAGCCAAACAACAGAAGGATCTAGAACGCCAAATAAATTAGATTAGAACAAATCCTCTCCACATCACATTGTAGTTAGAATGCTAAAACTACAAGGCACAGAAACAATTTTAAGGCTACCAGAGAAAAACATCAGCTTACCTGCAAAGGCAATCCTATCAGAATAATATGAAACTTCTCAATGGTAACCCTGAAAGCAAGGAAAGCATGGAATTATATATTTCAAGTCCTGAAAGCAAATAACTGCCAACCAAGAATGCTATATCCACCAATATTATCCTTTAAAATGCTGGAGAAGACCTTCCAAGATAAACACAAGCCCGAGCAACTCATGACCATTGAACCAGCATTGCAGAGGATGCTCAAGAAATTTATGCCTACAGAAGAAAGAAAGCGAAATATAAGACCATAGGAATGAATAAAACCCGTAGGAGGAACATGTGAACAAATCAAAGGTAATAAAGTAGCAGCAATATCCAAGTTAATAAACCAGCAAAACCCTAATATGAACAGGCGACAAAGTGAAAAAATAAGCAACACTCAAGCATAATAGAAAAACAACCAACAAAATTATCTAAAACAGCAAGCTCCTCTCAATATAACCTTAGCCATTGTTGTTGTTGTTAGGTGCTATCAAGTTGGGTCCTGCTTATAGTGACCCTTTGTACAAGAGAACAAAATGCTCCTCGACACTATGCCATACCGAGTACTTTATCTGGCAGTGCTATGCTATTTATAGGGTTTTATGTGGCTGATTGTTTCAGGAGTGGGCTGCCAAGTCCTTCTCTCAAGCTTATAGAACCCTGTATTCCTAAGCAGTCTCCTATCCAAGTACTAACCAGGTCTGACTCTGCTTAGTTTCCAAGGTCAGGTGAGATTGGGGGCCAGGGTGGTATAGCTGTAGGCACCCTAATCGTAAATGGCCTTAACTCATCATTCATAAGACATCGATTAGCCAATTGGATTAAAAAGAAAATCCTTCTATTTGTGGCATTCAGAGACCCATCTCATTTGCAAGGAAGGACAGAGACTGAAAAGGTTGGAAAATAATATACCAAGCATGTGGAAGCCAAAAGAAAGCAGTGGTGACTATATTAACATCTTACAAACTTGATTTCAGTCTTAATTTAATCGGAAGGAACAAAGGTGGCCACTACCTACTTACAAAGGGAACTATCAATCAAGAGGACATAATGAGAGTAAATATTGATATACCAAGCACTGGTGCACCTAACTTATAAAATGAACATTATAGGGTATGAAGAAACACACAAGTTCAAACACAGTAATAATGGGAGACCTTAATACCCCACCCTCTTCAGTAGACTGGACATCAAAGCAAAAAATCAGTAAAGAAACTGTGGACTTAACACTATAGACTAAGTGGACTTAACAGATGTCTACAAGTTATTCCATCCAACAAATGAGGAATGCACATTCTTCTCAGCACTACATGGAGCTTTTCTAAAGTAAGTAAGTTATCCTTGGATGATGTGATGAGAATGGCACTTCAGTTATCTTCTGAACACTCATAATATCTATCTAGCCATCAAAAAACTTTAGGCAAGTCAAAATTGAAAACATTCTTTAAAGTACCTGAGTAGTAGTCCTCAAAATTGCCATGAGTATGAAAAGCAAGGGAAGTCTAAGAAACTGTCCCTCAGCCAAGAGGAACTCAAGGAGATACAACTAACGTTACGGTGTCTTGGATAGGTTCCTGGAACAACAGACCAGTAGGTGGAAACTAAGGAAATCTGAATAAACTGTGGACTTTAATTAATAATCATTTTTGGTTCATTAGTTATAACAAATATACCATGCTAATACTATGTTAATAATAGAGGAAACTGTGTGCAGGGATAGATGTGGGGAGCAAGTCTATTGGAGCTCTTTGTACTATTTGCTCAATTCTATACATCTTAAACTTTAGTAGGAAATAAGCTCTGTTAATTTAATAAAGTTTTGAGATCAGTGTCACAGATCCAGGCATATGTAAATATTTAGAGAAGTAGTTGAAGAACAATTCTTTCCATGCATGGTGGTGCATGCCTTTGATCCCAGCGAACCTGGAGGCTGAGGCAGAAGGATTACATGTTTGAGTCCAGAAGTAGTCTGCATAACTTAGTGAGACCTTGTCTAAAATAAATACATAAATAAATAAATAAAATAATAAAAATGGGTCAAGGGTGCAGGTCAGTGGTAGAGCACTTACAAAGCATGTCTGAGGATCTGTGTTCAATTCCCCAGTTCTTTCAATTTAAAAAAGAGAGAGAGAGAATAAAAAGGCCAACTCATGAGCTGAACATGGGGGTGCATGCCTGTAATCCTGGTGCTCTGTCCAGCCCATGGCTGTAGGCTGCATTTGGCCCAGGACGGGTCAGTAATGCAGCCCCTCAGTCTTTTATCATCATGTATATTTAGCATCTATTTTCTTCATGGCCCCATTCATAGTTCCAGTTTTGAAGTTCCAAAGCAATACTCTGCATGTTTACAGAGCAACATCCAATGATTCTTTACAATATACTGTAATGGTACCACAGTATTATTAAGTTCTAAACTTCAAATATGTGTAATATGTCACAGCTGATAATGTGACAACCTTGCCACATTTTACCTCCTAGATAGTGTGTGCTTCGCTGATAAGTGTGATTTTTAAAAACTGCCAAAATTAAGAGCTGTGCATTGGCTTCATTAGTCATAGTGTTATTTCTGGTAGTGTATGGCCAAAAGCTCCAGGGTGCGAGTTTATGATACAACAAAAATATATTTGCACAACTGTTCTGTTAATCTAGTGATGTTTTACTGTGTTCCATTATTTTACACTATATCAGTCACAAATTCAAATATAATATTTATACCTCATGCTCTTGCAGGTTTGCTTTTTTAACCATACTGTCTTTTTCCCTGTCTTCCCAGGGGCTTTTTAAAATGTGTCTGACACCTGCTTGGTACTTTAGACTATTACAATTCAAACTGAGTTTTTATAAGTTCTAAAATGTCTGGAGAAGGCAAGTTAACCTACATGTTAACTATGGCTAAATGTTATGAAATATACTCATAAAGACCCAAACTCACATGAGATAGAATTACATATGTATGGTGGGAGTAAAGAATCTTGAAAATTAGTAAAAAAGTCCAGCATCAGCACATACAGAAGGCCCTTCTGGCAAAATACTTCAAACAGTTTAAAAACAGCCATCATGTATAAGTCAAGAAATGCTGCAGGCAAGTTAAAAATCTTAGAAAATGAGAGAGGTTGTCAGAAAAGGGAACAGAATTGAAACTGTTTCTCTGAAAAAATTTTAACACAACAAACTTTCCCACAGTGTGTTCATTCAGGAAAAAAATGGCATTTCTTCAGAACATTCATTGCAGGTACTATACTGGATATAATTACGCAAATGAGCTATAAACTCGCAAGTACTCATAGACACATGAAAACCCCAACTGTCATTACTGACTACTCTTACCACTCTCAAACCTCCTGTCCTGAGTTTTCTATAGCAGGGATCCCCAACCCACAGCCCATGGAATATTACTGGTCTGTGTCCTTTTAGGAAGTGAACTACACAGCAGGAGGTAAGTGGTGAAGGAGCAAGGGTTCATCTACATTTACAGCTGCTCCCCATTGCTCTGATCATCCTGAAACCGTCCTACACCCCAGTCCATGGAAAAACTGTCTTCCACGAAACCAGTCCCTGGTGCCATTGGTTTGGTGTATGATTTCATGACAAGTTTGCATGTAGGGATGAGAGATTACATCATAAAATGGGAAACTGGAGAGTACGTGAGAGGCTGGACCCCCTCTCAGAACAACTGCTTTCCCAAGAGCTACTTTAATGCTTTCCAAGGGCAATTGCCTCAGTGACTAAAGGACCTTCCTTTTGCCCACACCATACTAGGTACTAAGCTTCCTCTGGGGGACACATTCAACATACAGACCATAACACGGATGATACACATCAAGCACTTAGCAGGACTTCACACATTCTCTCACACTAGCTGTTGCTCCCTTCTGTTTTTAAGAAATTGGTATATATTTGACCTTGAAGCATAAAGTATGGTAGCATAGATTATGATCTGTTTTCTCTTAGCGGATGAGTAAAATGTAGTATGTATCTTTGAAACTGAATATAAAATTTTGCAATTTTATATCAGAATACATTAATCTTAACAACTTGAACTTCAACTCAACCTCCCCTCTTGATGAAATTGCTCTGACATTGTAAATTGTAGACCAGTCAACCTAACAGTTCAGCTACTAGGATTACATTTTGCAGGCCCCTTAACATAGGTAAGGTTCATGGGCATGTATTTCCGTACAAAAGTCATACTTTCTCTAGAGGGACCTTGCAGTAGCCTTTCATTACTCTGTTTACTTCTTAGTAATGCTTGAATTATTTCAGCCTAGGTATTTTCACAGTGCTAAATTCTCAGGTTAAGTTTTCAAATCCCTTTGATTTAACCCTCCCC